>JAECUM010012839.1:0-69610 GCA_016617855.1 Megalonaias nervosa
GCATAATATAGCCAATAATGTTTTCTAAGTGCCATTAAAACCAACAAAACATTGAATGGTTGCTTTGTTTTTGTAGGCAATCATTATTAAAAAAAATAGAGTTTATGGTAAAGGAATCGGGTGTGTAGTACAAAATGATATTGTTTTCCTTCTTTTTTGTTTAAATATTACTGTGTCAGAATTCAATAAACACAGTACTCAAAGTTGCAGACTCGGCATTACTCATTAGGACATTAATCATAACCTTTAGAATGCATAAAGCAGCTCAGCAGCCAAGACTAATTCAGGGTGAGTTCAATTATAATGCTCGGTATGTTCTCTCTGATCGAGTACTGAACATTCGGAACTTTTTTCTGATAGCAAACTGTTATTCATATTGATCAAATGTGTCCTCATAAAACATTGACAGTACACTGGAAACTTTGGACTAAATGCTTGCTTTGCATAATTTGAACACAACCAAAAATATCTCTTTAGGTGAATTGAATTGAAGTGTTCCATATGTATGTTGGAGTACATTTTGAAAGGTACTCATGTGTGTACTCCATGTATGTGCTGGAGTATGTTTGGAAAGGTATTCATGTTTACTCCATGTGTGTGCTGGATTACATTTGGAAAGGTACTCGTGTACTCCATGAATGTGCTGGAGTACATTTGGAAAGTTACTTGTGTACTCCATGAATGTGCTGGAGTACATTTGGAAAGGTACTCATGTACTCCATGAATGTGCTGGAGTACATTTGGAAAGGTACTCATGTACTCCATGAATGTGCTGGAGTACATTTGGAAAGTTACATGTGTACTCCAAGCATGTGTTGGATTACATTTTGAAAGGTACTCGTGTGTACTCCATGCATGTGCTGGAGTACATTTATTATATGTGCTGAAGTACATTTGGACAGGTACTCATATGTGTACTCAGCATATCTGCTGGAGTACATTTTGAAAGGTATTCATATGTGTACTCCATGTATGTGCTGAAGTACAGTTTGAAAGGCACTCGTGTACTCCATGTGTGTGGTGGAGTACAGTTTGAAAGGTACTCATGTGTACTCAATGTGTGTGATGGAGTACATTTGAAAGGTACTCCTTTGTACTCTCTATATGTTGAGTACATTTGGAAAGGTACTCATTTGCACTCCATGTATGTGCTGGAGTACATTTGGAAACGTACTCATGTATGTACTCCTAACTAGGAAAGCTTCAAGCCAGATTACTTGTATTTAGATTCTAAATTAATGGTACAGAAGTATTTATTTTTGTACTTATGTACTTTAAATGACTTTACCCCATGCCTGCCACTCATACATGCACACATACACACTAACAGTGTCTAATTCATTTTTTTTTTCAGATGCAGAATTAGGTACAGGTTTATGTATTGACATGAAAGTGGTTTTATGTTCAGCTGACTAGATAAGGAAGCGTTTACTGATAAAGTTTAGTCCTTGTCCCAGTCAATATGGCTGAAGTTGTTTCATCACAGAATAACACTGGTCAACAAATTGATCAAACACTACCGAATCCTTTTACAGCTTCAAATCCTAATCTAGGGAGACAGAATTTAGGTTTAACTACACTTGAGGTGATGGAAATGTACCAAAAACATGCAGGTTTGAATTTTCTGAATGTGCCATTATCAGTCAGCTCTAATAGCACAGATGATTCTGACAATGACCTGGAAGAGATGGTAAAATTAGAACTGTATCAAGATTCACCACTTTTCCAAAGGATAAATTCTCAGATTCAAAAGCAGCAACAGATTGCAAAAGAAAGACAAGAAAATCAAGCAGTTGGGTCCTTAACAAAACAGAGGAATGAGGAATTACCCCATGCCAGCTTACAGTCAGAAATTGACAATGAAAATGAAAGTTTTGACAGTAGGGGTGAGAGGCCAAATAAACTGATAAAGCTAGAACCAGTCTCGCCTCAGCATGATGATAGTCGGAGAAGTCCTGACAGTGCTCAAATGAAAAAAGTAACAAGTACAACTCCCACCCTTCCCCCATGCAGGATCTGTGGAGAGAGGGCATCAGGGTTTCACTATGGGGTGAACACCTGTGAGGCATGCAAGGTAAATGAAATCTGTATGAGTAATAGAACTTTCTGTACAATAAGTTTTATGTGCAGTGTTCTTCTTAAGGCTTTAACACTGAGTGATATTCTTCACAAGGCAATAACAATGGGTGATATTCTTTACAAGGCAAGAACACTGGGTGATATTCTTTACAAGGCAATAACACTGGGTGATATTCTTTACAAGGCAATAACACTGGGTGATATACTTTACAAGGCAATAACACTGGTTGATATTCTTTACAAGGCAAGAATGCTGGGTGATATTCTTCACAAGCCAGGAACACTGGGCTGGCATTAAATTGTCCCATTGTTTTTGTCTTATGTATAATTTTATGTTTTCCATATTTTTAAATAATTGTGTCACTTCCTTTTTTAGCTGTGTATATACCTTCACTAGACTATGCTTGAGAAAGACATGGTACCCTTGGGTTTCAGCTCCTTTCTTGTGCTCCAGGAAACAGTTGCACACAGCAGCGTTGAACATAGTTAAAATTAACAAGTTGTGAAGTTGAAAACAAGAGAAGTCTAAAGTTCAAGATAAAGTAGCAAGCAGTGGTATATATTACCTTTTGTTGGTCCATTTTGGTGGCAGTTCAACACTGTGATGACTTTTATAGTTGTGTGTTAAAATTCAAAACTACATTACTTTGAAAGACATATTGGCCCTGATTGCACATCCTGCTGTCTTTGGTTTGAGCAGAGTAACTTTAATAATTTTGCAGTTAAATTTTTTATGCATTGTAAATTGATGAGACCTTGAGTAAATTTATTTCTATCATTCCACAAAATCATTTAAAGGATAAATTGCCCTAACTGCTTTCCAAATACAGGCATCTCTGTTTAAGACCTTGTCAAGCAAGGTTTTTAGTATTTGGGGCTCTATGCAATGCTTGCTATATAGCTGCATTTCTTTTGCAAGGGTTTCTTCCGCCGGAGCCTGAAAAAGATGAAAATAGATTATAAGTGTGTTGGAAAGAATAATGACTGTTTGATAGCTCCAGGCAAAAGGAATAGCTGTCCCATGTGCAGATACAACAAGTGTATTGCTGTTGGCATGTCCAAAGATGGTAAGTAGTTAGAATGCATGCTTCAAAGAATCCTTACTATTTGTTATCATGCAAGACAATAAGGCCATTGATTATGATGCTTAGAGATAGGTATGGTCATGGAGTCCATTTCATTATTTATTAGTAGAATTATAGATATCATGAACTTCATTATAAGTTGATCACATTATAAAAATGGTATATTCTGTGGCACCTGTGGTTTGCATTATAATCAGGGATAACTAAAAAAAATTCTTTCCCAGCAGGTCAGTGTCTGTGCCATTCTTTTGAAGAGAACAAATGGTATAGAACCCTGTCTGCTAGTGCATTATACATCAGAAAATCTGGGCGCTGTTATTTGTAGTTTGATGCATATGTACAGAAAATTTGAAGTTCTCAGGTGTTTGGAATACAGTGGTCATTCTCTGTAACATTGTTGAAGGGAACCATAAAAATATACAGAGATCATTTTCTGTAAGTGTTCAAAAGGTACCATAAAAATACAATGGTCATTCTCTGTAACAGTGTTCAAGGGAACCATAAAAATATGCAGTGGTCAAATCTTTGTAACAGTGCTCAAGGGAACCATAAAAATATAGTGTTGTAAGTGAGGTAGCCTGATAATTTGAGTACTGAGTAGGGGATTAAAAATCTCTTTGGAGATGCAGAAGGTATAAACCAAGTTTTCCTTTGGGGTCATAAAGGAAAGAGGGGGCAGGCTTTCTTCCCCCAAACACCCCAGGAGGGTTGGAAGTCATTCTCACCCATATGACAAGTCTGCCACTAGGGACTGCCCCTTTTCTCTGCATGAGGTGTTATGGGTAGAGGTCCTCCTTACCACTAAGTCTTCCTTGCAACAGACATTGGATGATGAAATCCTGCCTTTCAGGAGTGAGAGCAGGAAGCAGACATTCTGTCAGCCCTTCTTGTTTCTATTGAGTTTGATGTAGAACAGGCTGAGGTGGTGACTCCTCCCATCAGGTCCACTGCCTTCTCCCAACCAGTGATCAAAGCAATAGAGGAAAAAGAGATGATTCATTGACAAGGTTTCTAGCAAGATTGGAAGAACTCTCTCTTGCACAGACTTTTTGTTTCTCCCTTACTCTGCAATGGTTAAGGAGCTTTCTAAAGGTTTGTAAGGGCCAGTAGTTTGCTAGACAGTTTAAAGGGTGGTCTGTCCCACATCTGAGTTGAAACCTTTGGTCTCTGCAGTTAGCTATAGGGTTTACACCCCTTTCTGGTCCCTTAAGCCTCCCACTTTGGAGACAGAAGTGACACAAGTGGATATTTTCACAGGTACATTGGCTTGCCTTCAAGTTAAAACACTCGAGGTCTTACAACTAAAGGCTAGGTCTTTACTTACCATAGTCTTGCATGATGACATTTCTTCAGTGGCCTCTTTCAGCCAGCTAAAGGAGGAATCTCTGTCACCAGCTGCTTTTCAATGTTTGTTTGGAAGCAATGTCCAAAACATATGTTATCCGTGCCCATGGTTTAATCAGTAGAGCTTCTCAACCTCCACGTGGATGTTGCTCTGGACATATTCAAGGTCATACTGGAGCACAGTAAGAACCTTCTGAGAGCTGCTGCCGTGGAGGCAGAGACTGTCTTCAGAGGGAACACTGGTCCCTCGTGTCAGCATCTGGTCCATCAAAACTGACCAAGAAGCAGAATCATCATCTTCAAAGACTTGCAGGCTCAGCCCCAAAAAGAGCCATGATTCAGAGCCCCCTCCCTCCCCTTGGCAGTAGGGTCTTAGAATGGCAAGCCACAAAGGCCAAGGGATGATGTTTGTAGACCCTTTCTTGGGGGAGGGACAGCCAAGAGGAATTGATCCCTCGCCTGCAGTGTGTCCCTCTTTCTTGGTTTTCATAGGTGCAAACCTGAACCTTTTTGAGAGGCAGACATGCCAACCCAAAGCTTACAGTTTTGCCATAAGCCTTAAAAAATTACCCTTAAAATATGGATGTACAGAATAAAAGCAAAATCTACAGAAATATGACTGTTGTGGTAAAATCCAGATGTTTGGCTCTACCATATTTGACTGGGATTTGGGTTTTGTATTAGATTTTGTGGAGTTAGTCAAAGAACCAGACTAACTTTACAGTAGTACCTCAGACGCTTCAAACTGCAAATATTTTTTCATGCATAGCATCTGCATGATGAAACCGTTGATAATAAATTTTTTAAAAATGGCATCTTGCAAGAGATACATGTTGGAGACAAAAGGGAAAATAAGCCTCTTAATCAGTGTTAAAAATCAGTACAGAAGACTCTAAAGGAATATTATTTTTGGGAATAAAATCAGGAAGGGACAAAATTATGTTTATTGGACATCACATATCGATTTGAGTGTGTCTCTACTCATGGATTTTCCTGGTACCAAAAATCAGGGAATGTTTTAAATAATTAAAGACCTTCCTTCTTTTGTTACATATATTTAATTTACATTGCTTGTTAGTTAGTTTTTTTAATTTAATTTTTATGTTTCATTACATGCTGTTGTAATGTAACATTGTACGTTGGACTTGACCTTGTCCAAAACTGAGTTCATTTCTGCTTGACCCGAATAAATTTTTTCTCTTTTATTCTGTAAACAACTAACACATAGCCAAAATATTCTCTTTGTGATGGGCTTAATATCAGGGTCATTATTAATAGAAGTAAATATGTTTATTTGGGTCTAGGTCAAGATTATTGGAAATTACCTGGTGTACCTGACATAGTCCAGGTTCAGTATTTTAATTTTAGTACTAGGTTTCTAATAATAACTAACATTTTTATTTTGTAAACATCAGGATCATTCTAGAAGGTTATTTTCCATTAGGTAATAGTATTTTTTTAGAAAATGCTAATTGTGACCTGAGGTCAAGTATAAATCTATATAATCTTGTAAATGAGAAGATTTTTCACTTGTGCTTTAAGTTCTAGTAAAATCAAGTTGTATTATATGTTGTGTCCAATATTTCATTTCGGGCTGGAATCTAATTCTTCAAATTATTGATTTCAGGTGATTATTTTCTCAGGAAATACAAAAGTGCTCGGATAAAATTCTTGGAGAGAGACATTTACTGGAATTTATAGTGAATTCAAACCTGGAATTATATTACTGTGATGTGACAAAAGACTGTTGACACATCAGCTTTATACAGGTTATAACAGACGCATCAATACCTTCAGCTTTGGATTTATTTTGGACTTCTACTGAATTTTATTCATGACTTTCAATTATTAGGACTTGAGTCTGTAATTCTAGGATTTTTGGGGATTTAATTCACAATACCATAAGTTCTTTTTCATTTTCACTTTGTATTCTAGGGAAGTAAAAATATTTGTTGAATTTTGCAAAGCTTGTTGCTTTTCATTCTTTTCTATTACTTTCTTAAGAGTATAGACTCATAACACCTTGAACAAGTTTCTGCAGGAGGAATTTTTCAAGATGTATATCTTCACATCACTATCTTTCCTTCTCACAGGAAATACCTCCTGTTTCGCTTTGTTGCAGAGATTTTTTAAATTCTGCCAATCAGCCTAGTCTCCATATTTGGAGATTGTACCAGGGTCATGGGATTAGCTGTCATCTGTTTAAGGTCACTGGGGATCCCAGCAATACTTCAAAGCTGTTGGACCATAATACTAGGCTGGGTCTTTCACCTGTCCTAGAGAAATTGAGCTTACCAGTACTCCATGTCAAGATTTCATCTACATGGGGATAAATTTCCTAACAAATAGATGATTAGTCTGTGTCCAGCAGGACAGAGTCGATCCTGACTTTATTGGAGGCACTAGGGGCCAAGACCACATCGTCTGCTCCTCTATTCATATCATTTCTAGTGACCTTGAACTCTGCATTGGACCTGGTTTCTTTAGGCAAGTTACACTTGCACTCTCTCCAGTTTCTCCTTCTAGCAAACTGGACATCATACATGGACCCGCTGACTGCTCAGATTTCTTTAAATTTCTTCCAGCTGGTTTGGTGGGCAAATTTGACCAGTTTCTGGCCAGAGTCCCATCTATATGCCTCCAGATTTACTCCTATTTGTTGCAGACACATCAGATTTTGGGAAGGATTCTCATCTGGAGGTAGATGGGCTGATTCTTCAGGGTTCACAGTCCCAGGAAGAATATGTCCTCCGCATCAATAATTAGGAAATGAGGAAGTGTTTTTAGCCTTTTATGAGTGCATCAACAAAATATGATGTTGTTGCAAGATGGTTTCCTTTGCCAACACAATGGTGGTAGCATACCTTAAGTGACAAGGAAGTACACATACCCTATCTCACTGTGCAGAGGTTTGGAACCTTTGCTGGACAACTTTGGAAGGGATTGTCTTGTGAATTAACCACATTCCTGGCAGAAATAATGTTTTAGTGTACAGTCTGTCCAGGAAGGGAAAGATACTCCTCATGGAATAGTCTTTGCACCCATCTGTAACAGATTCTATGTTCAGACTTTTGGGAAAAGTCTGGGTGGACTTACATGCTACAAGGCTAAACAACAAGCTCCTTTTACATTTTCACAGTCCCAGACATGAGAGCTATGCAGTGGACACTTCAGCCTGGAGTGGGATTGTCTGTTTACTTACACCTTCCCACCTTTTAGGATGGTCCCACAACTACTTCAAAAAGTACGTAAGGACCTCCTCTGCTCATTTTGATATTCCTTTTGTGGCTGTAAGGTCCATGGTTTTGCGATCTTCTCTGCCTGCTGGTAGACCTGACTGGGACGTTACACCTTCTACTGCAGCACAGGGCATGTCTCCTACACAACAGCCCACATTTTTCCACCAGCATGCTTGCTTCATCTCAAATAATCTTTTAACCAGAGCAAGTTTTTGAGCAACGTTACCAGGCACATTGACCAGTCCAGGAGACAAACTGTTCAAAGTCAATGATGCCAAATGGAGAATCTTTTGCAATTGGTACAGTAAGAAACATGGTAATCTAGGCTGTCGCTCTGTGAGTGCACTGTTTGGCTGAATTTCTTCTCTTCCTTTAAAAAAGATGTAATCCTTGGTTTCTATCAAGGGCTTTAGGACAACTCTGTGAACAAACTCATATTTTCAGAGAGCCTTACCATTGGTGCAGTCTCTCTTATTGCAGACCAGATAGGTGTTTTGAGTTGCAAAGACTGGAGTCTTGCCTGGATGGATTTTCCCATGTGTTTTATTGTCTTCATTTTAGAAACCTTTGGGTATTGATTCCTTTGAGAACAAAATTCTTTTGAGGCTGTTTTCTTTCTTTCCTAAACATCTGTCAGATGAAAGGGTGAGCTTCTTACCTATTCAGGAGACTGAGGCTATCAAAGGTTCACTGGAAATAGTTGGTTTCTCTCCTTTGCCAGCCAGGTTTATTAGCAAAAACCAGCTTCCATCAGTTTCTCCCAACTGAGATCCCAGCCAGTGCGCAAATTTGCTGCCAGCCCAGTGCCAGCTAATTTCACTGCAATCTGGCACAAATTATGAGTAGCAAGTCTATCTTGCCAGTTTGATTTTAGGTATATAGAGAAATGCATAAATTGTACTGTATATTTTATCATATTAAACTGTTTCTGACAATGACTGGTAAATCTGGAGTATAGCAATGAGATCTTGCCAGGTGAAATGAGAAGGAATATAGTTCACATGTGTACAATAGATGATTGCATCTCCAGTTTAAATGCTCTGCATCTACCGTATGCGATGTCTGATGACACCTAATGCATCTGATTCCCAATGTTAGCTTGTGGAATTATTTGGATCCTTCAAAGTTTGATATATTTAATGGATGAGTGTCCTCATTCCTGTTTTGACTATGATTTAGACTGGCCATCAATGGCTACATCATATTCTGATGCCCTGACTCTAGATCAGGTATGTATGGATCTCTAAATGAGGTATGTATGGATTTCTAAATGAGGTATGTATGGATCTCTAAATGAGGTATGTATGGATTTCTAAATGAGGTATGTATGGATCTCTAAATGAGGTATGTATGGATCTCTAAATGATGTATATATGGATCTCTAAATGAGGTATGTATGGATTTCTAAATGAGGTATGTATGGATTTCTAAATGAGGTATATATGGATCTCTAAATGAGGTATGTATGGATCTCTAAATGAGGTATGTATGGATCTCTAAATGGGGTATATATGGATCTCTAAATGAGGTATATATGGAACTCTAAATGAGGTATGTATGGATTTCTAAATGAGGTATGTATGGATTTCTAAATGAGGTATATATGGATCTCTAAATGAGGTATGTATGGATCTCTAAATGAGGTATGTATGGATCTCTAAATGAGGTATATATGGATCTCTAAATGAGGTATGTATGGATTTCTAAATGAGGTATGTATGGATTTCTAAATGAGGTATATATGGATCTCTAAATGAGGTATGTATGGATCTCTAAATGAGGTATGTATGGATCTCTAAATGAGGTATATATGGATCTCTAAATGAGGTATGTATGGATTTCTAAATGAGGAATGTATGGATTTCTAAATGAGGAATGTATGGATTTCTAAATGAGGTATATATGGATCTCTAAATGAGGAATGTATGGATCTCTAAATGAGGTATGTATGGATTTCAAAATGAGGTATATATGGATCTCTAAATGAGGTATGTATGGATCTCTAAATGAGGTTTGTGTGGATTTCTAAACGAGGTATATATTGATCTCTATAGAAGGTATGTATGGGTCTCTAAATGAGGTATGTATGGATCTCTAAAAGAGGTGCATATGGATCTCAATCAGCTGAACATTTAGCAGCATTGTCAGAAATGTTGCCAGAGCACAAGAGTGCACGAATAACACAAAATGTTTTACACATTCATGCACTTGGAAAGTAGTGATGCACAAAAACTCATGCAAATCAGTTCAAAGTTGGACATATAAATATGTACTCTGTGCAGTATACAATTTTATTTAACTGTTAACCCTTAAAGTGCTTGTAAGTCGTACCACTGATAAAGGTCTCATACTGCTTGTTGCGACATGTGACTGTTCTTCAGGTAGGCAATTGTTACATTTCTTGGTACTTTGGCTTAACATAAATGGTTGTTAAATTAAATTTAATTGGCACAGTAGGACCTGGAACAAGCATTCCATCAAGTTCTAATATTGCATTCATCAAAGAAGTTTTCCAATTCATTTTGTTTTAAAATACAGGCTATGTAGGAAACCCAAAATGGCTGACTCCCAACTCCAGTTATTCATTTGGCAAGTATTGGCTGATGATAGTAATGATGACAATGATTTTAAAGTTTTGAAGTGTATTAGATTATTTGAGCTGGGAAAGTGTTAGTGGATATACCAGTGAGTAATTCTGAACTCAAAAATTATGCTGGACAAAAACAGGGCCATACTGGTCAACCCCATATTCAGCAGCATTTCAAAATTAAATATAGAAAAGACAGAATACAAAGTTTAATTAAATAAGAGTGAATTTAAATACAGAATGCAATTTTCTTTTTTCTTTTTTTTTTATCTCTGACAATTTAGCACTGAGAGATAAATGAAATAAATAAGAAGCTCAAAATAAATTAAAAAGGAAGGATATTTATTTGTTCAAAATGCCTCTGACTGAACAAGCAAGACTATGGCATTGATGGACATAAACAAACCCTAATACAACATTTTGTTCATAAATGAAATGTTCATTTATTTCTGTAAAGTGCCTTTGAATAATTACATTGACTAGGTGGATTGAAATCAGATGGTGTTATGTTTGAGTAAACACAGGGTCACTTAAAACGGTACATGTTAATCATACCTGGCTTTTTTTTTTAAAGTCATTTGATTGGCGGATAATTTGGTTGATAAGCCCAATATGCATTAAAGCAGTTAACAAAACTTGTGCACACTGGACAGTTGTCAATGACCACTTACTGTAGTATCACAGGATGTAAATGTATATATGAAGAGAGGTTAGGTCCAAGCATTCAGATTGCCCAGATGATATGAATGGCAAGATAAAGTAGATAAATTGATTCAAGTATAAAAATGAGCGCATGCCTTGCTTGATTTGAAATAGAAAAAAAAGCACTTTTCCTGGACTAGTGACTCCAAAAATGTTATTTTTCTGGCTTTGAAAATGTAAAGCTCATTTGTACTAACATGGTTATAGACTTTATGATGATAAATAATTGGAGTTTTTAAGGTTTTGCAGGCAAAAGAAAGCTTCAAGCTGGGGACAAGCTTTGTCATGTATTTGGAAGATTGATTGATATATTACTTACAGACGTATAACTGTATTTATTGGATTCATTAGGGAATTAGCCCAGATTAGATTATTCCCATAGGGTAAATTTTTACATTTATTCCAAGGGTACCAGATTTTTTTTATTTGGGCACTACAAGCCACTCATTTATAAACCCATCAAAAAAGATTAATCTTCTGCTCCTCCTTCAGTCCTAAAATATTGTACAAGTCCTGGGTGTTTTGGGTATTCATAAAAAAAGTTGCCTTTTGAAGAACAACAGAAAATGTTACCTTAAAACATAAATAAAAAAATTGATGCTGATTTAAAATGCAAAATAAGTAAGTTACCTTTTGTTCCTAAAGAGCCATGATCAAGATCGTTGGGAGATGATAAATCCAAACATTGTTGTATTTAGCCATCAAAACTGGGCGTTACACACATGAGAAGAGGACCAAAGACATTGTGGAGATCAAGAAGCTTCAAGGTACAAGTAATCAGCCAGAGGATGCGGATACAGAAGAGGAACTAGAAAAAATCATCCAGATGCTTACGAAATATCACAGAGAAATAACATTGGGTGATTTACCGCATCTTGCAAACCCTCAGAATGTTGCAGAGTTACAGCGAAAATATTATGTAAGTCTTGTACATTGTATTGCCTCTGTAAGCATAGCCAAAGAGAGGTATCACTTTTCTGGTAGTGAAGACATTATTGTCCATGGCATTAGGATCCTCTGTTAAACAGAGCTATCACCTCCTGGTTTTGAAGACTAATAGAATCTGTGTTGGGTGTTGATGTTTGCACAGAGGCATGGAAATCCCCATCAATGGGGTTGCATTGTCTCCCAATGAGGCCTCGTGACTGGGATTTCCTTGTCTTGGTAAAAATACTGACATAGATGAGTTTTCTCACCCCTTTTTTTCCAATTAAATTAAAATAACCCTGCATTTTTGCAGTATAGTTAGTCGATTCAGCACATACAGAATTTGTCAGCTACTATTATTGCCTCTCACTTTATATCATTGTCATCAGGTCTTGTACTCATTTATAAAAATCGGAATAATTATTTGAGTAGAATCTAGCTTTATAAGCCGTTCTTATAAAAGGAAAAAAAAAATCAAGATAAAATGCTATAATTGTTAGGCATTGGAAGTATTGCACAGTGAGTCTCAAGCAAAATCTAAACCTAAAAACATTTTATATTATTACTGTATTATCCCATTTCATCGCTGGATATCATATGAAATTAAACATTAAGTAATTAATATCTTTAATGTGGTTGTAGCAGTAATGCTTGCTGATTTGACTTTCATTTTGTTAAATTTCTGAAGCTGTAAATTTGTTCATGTTAATTTTGATTGGATTTGACAATAGATAATAATAAAATAAAAAATGCACATTAATAGCAGGCTGATAATACAGTTAATTATATTAATTCTTGTTAAATACAAAATGAATTGCAAAGCAGCAATTTACTTAGTTAAAAGTGGAATCAGAATTTTATTTCCAAATTTTGCTTGCTGATGAATTCCAAAATAAAGATAATTGCAGCACATGTCAAAAATACATACTCTCATTATCAGTGCCTGTTTCATAGTTAGTGATTAAAGCTAAGAGTAATGGCAATTGAATGTTATGGTGTATAATCTCTCCACAGTTTTGCATATAATAAACACATTTCATTACAAAGAAAGATGCATTAAAAATAAAGATAGAAACCTGTGTATTGGAGTATTGTTTTCGTAAGAAGTCATAACTTTGTGCTGCTGTGATAAACTTATATGCACTGCATTGAAAGATTAAAGGGGAGAATTTTGATTGTATATGGTTCGTTTATATACCGCTTGAAACCAAATTTTAGTGAATGTAACAACTTAATCTTATTTTGTTTCACAGTTCATATTGCAAGTTCAAAATTCGTTTTTCCAAAAATATCAAAAATCATTTTCAGGGAGAAGTTAATGTTTCTTTTAAGGCACTGGTGTTAAAAACTAACATTGAAGGTCAACACCTTCCTGACTAGCTGGACAAAGAAAGGAACCTTTTCCACAAAGATCACTTTGTTTATGGTATGAGCAGCCTTCAGTTGTGTTGACAAATTTGGTGCATTTAAAAATTAGCATACTTTTCTAAGTCTGTGAATAAATGTTTTTGTATACTGCTTTCAATAATTATTTTAAAGTAGGTTTTGGACAAATTATGAACATTAAAGGGAAACTGTGACAAATTAATAACCAGTACAAGAATCATTTTTATGAAATATCATTTATTGAGAAACAACATTGAAGGTACCGCTTGATGCAAAACAGTACATGTATGTACATGCAAATATTCACAAATTGGCCTACTAAAAAGCATTCAGTTTCTTGTATGGTGAGAGATGAAATATAAATTACTGAACAATCATGAGAAAATTAAGGTGATTCAAAATTATAATACGTTAAATAATAGTAATTTTAATTATATTATGCTTTTAGAGAAACAAAAGAAAAAATAAGTCACTGGTAAGTATTAGTGGGTTTCATTCAGTTATTAAAATAAAAAATGTGAGAAATGGGGTTGTTTTTTGGGAGAGAAAGAAATATGGAGGGAACTCTACTGATTGACTGTTGCTGGCTCAAGCAAGAAAACTACAATAAAAGGTATAGCAGCTGACTTCAGGGTTAAAATGTCACTCCTTGGCCAGTGCCTGGTGATGCATGTAGATTTGCAAAATATGATGACTGAAAGTAATTTTTCTTTCCAATGAAATCACTTAATTCATGACTTGAGTGGTCAGTGATAGAGTGTACAAGTGAACACAGTGGACATATCAACACAGTGTACACAATTCCATGCACTGACCCTCATAAACAATCAAACTTTTAGGTTAAAGGTACAGAAGAACCTTTCCATAGCATAGATTGTGAAATCTTTTTTTTTTTAATTTATGATACCACATTATTCTTTAAAATATAAAAACTTTGAAAAGAATTATGACATACCGACCATAATGTTCCAGTGATCTTGATCGTACATGTACAGTATAAATAGTACATGATTTAGTTATAATCTTTTTTTTTGAGTTTTATTTGTATGACTGCTTTCAGTAATTCTTGAAAGGAGGCAATGGAAATAATGTGGAAATAAAAGGTAAACTATGTCAAATTAATAACCAGTACAGAAAGCACTTGTGAAATATCATTTGTTGGGAAAGAACATTGAAGGTACCGCTTGATCCAGAACAGCAAAATACTACTTCTGGATATGCTAATAGATACATGTAATCTCTCAGCAAGGCTGTACATTGTCGCTGATCAATCTTTCTTATGTCATGGACAGGGATGGGAAGATATCCAAGCAATGTAAAATTGTGTATTTTTTATCTGGGTTATGTGCATTCAGCTATATGATACCCTAGCTAGGCCACTGATAAATACCACAAGAAATTTTACAACTGTATAGTTTGTACAGGCAAAAGTTTGAAATTTACACCGCCATGGTCAGGTTTACAGCATTGGGATTTCTCCCTTCTGTTTGTTTGGTTTGTCAGTTTGTGGAGTGATAACAGTAGAACCAAGTAGGGGTGCCATAAAACCCACTACAGTTACAATAAAATCTGTAACGGATTTTCACTAGATTGAGTGGATTTCCACTAGACTTGAAGGAAATCCACCAGACTGTGTGGACATTCTTTACTCATAGTGGGCACTTAACCCCTTGCTCCTCTATGTCCACCAGATTGAATGGGAACTCGGTAATCCATGATACGTGTACTGTGTCACTTTTCTGATAATGAGGACGTTGTCAATGACATAAAGATCCTAAGTTAAACAGGACTTTCACTTTTCTGTTACAGAAGACTGTCAGCAATATTAAAATCCTCTTAAACAGATGTATCACCTTGAAACCATTATGTCAGTGACATTAAAATCCTGTCTTAAAGAGAAGTATCACTTTGAAGCCATCATTGTCAGTGACATTAAAATCCAGTCTTAAAGAGAAGTATCACCTTGAAGCCATCATTGTCAATGACATTAAAATCCAGTCTTAAAGAGAAGTATCACCTTGAAGCCATCATTGTCAGTGACATTAAAATCCAGTCTTAAAGAGAAGTATCACCTTGAAGCCATTATGTCAGTGACATTAAAATCCAGTCTTAAAGAGAAGTATCACCTTGAAGCCATTATGTCAGTGACATTAAAATCCAGTCTTAAAGAGCAGTATCACCTTGAAGCCATTATGTCAGTGACATTAAAATCCAGTCTTAAAGAGAAGTATCACCTTGAAGCCATTATTGTCAGTGACATTAAAATCCAGTCTTAAAGAGCAGTATCACCTTGAAGCTATCATTGTCAGCGACATTAAAATCCTGTCTTAAAGAGCAGTATCAATTTTCAGGAAGTGAAGACATTGTCAGCGACATAAACATCCACTGTGGAAGCTATGGCAAATCAAAGTGGGGAGACATTATAGCTTGGAATACACATCCATCACATGCTTTGTTCCTTCAGCCAGTCATTCAGTCATGCATGCACATAATCCACCTTCTTGTATGGCTTTTATCATTTGTACAGTATTCAGTAAAATGTAAGAAATTACATTCATTTCAGAAATTCTCTGCAAACACTTGGTCTGGTTGGGCTGTATAAGTTTGGAAATGCAGTAAAATAAGACATGTATTCTGTTTTTGTCACATTATAATAATTGCAAATTCATGTAATATGTTTGGAAAGCAGTCATTCCAGCACCCCAATTCCTACTTTTCCCACTCTTTCCCACTTTTTTTGACTGTCCTGTTTTTTTGCTATTTCTTATGACAACTGCCCTAATGACCACACTTTTCTAGTTTTACTGGTAACGGACCAAATGATATTAAGTGGTGACCAGTCATTTGTCTATCATCTGTCCATTAGAACAAGGTTTTCATAGCTGCTTCTCAGTATGTTTGGAGAGGAAGGCCATGAAACTTGACTGACAGATTCATCCCAAGTTTTTCTTGGTTCTAAAATGATCCCCTTGAACATCCAATATGGCTGCTATGGTGGCCATCTTAAAAACTTTGTTATTGCTATTTCTTCTGAATGAATGGCGATAATGAAAATCTTATTGTTACTTCTCTTGAATGGATAATCATACATGAAGTTTTGATGTAAAAACTTCTGATGATCTCTTGTTGGTCTTGAACGATATCCAATATGGCCATGATGGTGTCCATCTAGAAAATCTTATCATCACTACTCCAGAATGGATGGTTATGTTGACATGGAGTTTTTCACCAAAAGACTTCTTATGATGCTTAATGGGTCCTAAATGAATATTAGTGCATAGCTGATATCTTGCATGCATGGCCACCATCATCATAATAATAATAATAATAATAATAAAGACTTCATTTAGAGAAGGTAACTCAGTTAGTTACAGAACTAATCTACCTTGAGGCCTTCTATCTGTTATGTACAATATATACAGTATATACAACATGATGTGAAGAATCTGGCTTGACACTAAATAATTAAGTAATTTTAAAAGTCAAAGTATCAAGCCTGGAACACATGCACAAGCATCTGTGAAAGCATAAACATATATAAAATATAAAATATCATCCTGCATTGAAAAGTTCAACTGTGAAAATGATGCAAAATTACAGAAAAGCAGGCGGTATTTATTGTACTAGAACTGTTCAATTTTCTAAAGATTTCATCCATTTGAGACATTGATTATGAAAAGAAGAAATGCTAGGAGCCTGTCTAATAAAATGGAAAAGGATGGGTCAGAAGTTTCTCTTCCAACTTATCAAGGGTTCATCTGATATTTTGACAGCCACTTTTTCCAGGTGGGTTGCCCTCACTATCAGTGGAACCTATCAGTCTGTCACTGAGATGGACTTTTTTATGATAATTAAAGCCCGTGATACTAAGGCTATTGCTTTGTCTTTGGTTTGATTGAATCACTGATCTTTGGATGAAGTTATTAAATCTCCCTTGCGGTGGTCACACACTACCTTCTTTTGTTACATTCAATCTTTAGCACATCAGAGTGAGGTTATTTCTTCATTAGGCCCTGTAGTGATGGCCCAACCTTTTATCAGCTTGCAGTCGTGAACACTCCTACCATAAGAACAAGTACAGTATTTTTCTATACCAGATTTGTTAAGGCCATCAGCTTCCCTCCTAAACGGTAAATTCAGCATTGTAATAGTTGCAGGTATTGTACTACTGCTGTGAAAATGTAGTTTGGTGGAATGGGGAGTAAAACTAATTTTAATTATGTAGTACTTACCTGCTGCTACATGTATTGCAAAGATTCCCTCCTCCCACCCTGCTCTGATGTCCTGTAATCTAGACCCAAGTCGGAAAAGGATACTATCCTGTGTGTTGGCTCTTGACTATGGGGTCAGATTGGGATAATGTCCTTTACAGTTCTGTCCCTCCAACACTAATTGGAAGAGGAAATAATTAGCTTGGATTGGGGAATTTGAGTCATGGAAAAGGAAGGCAGTGCATTAATGGTAGGTAAATATTAGATAATTAAATTAGTTTTCCCCTATAGAAAGATACATTTATTATTTTTCTGGTTTAGATTAAGTTTTTGCATCAAGTTCATAGTTTTCACACCATAGCATTAGTTCCAAATCATGTACTTGGAGTAAGGAAGAAGCCAATTACTTTGGAGGTCAGATGTCATGGTCACTGTCACTGAAATTTTAAAAAAATGGTTTAGCACAAATAACATTAGTTTCACATCACATACCCTGACCAAACTGTGGATTGGTTTTACTGATGGTTAGGAAGAAGCATATCAATTTTGGGGTCAGAAGGTCAGAAGTCAAAATTATTGTGAATGAAGGAAGAAAAATGGTTTCACACAAAATTTCATTTATTATGTACATTGGAGGTGTGCAGTATTACTAGTTTACCATGGTATTTATTTCTGGTAGTATGTACTATGATACTTTGCACTGTACTGGTACATCCATAATTTCTGTTAATGCAGAATGTACTGAATTTATCCCAAATAATCTTGTTACAGATTTAATTATATTAAAATCATATCTTCATTCTTCATGAAAGAATAAATCCAAAAATTAGATTTTAAGATACAAAATATATGTATTTGTCAGTAATTAATCTAGAAGCTTAAAAATATAATTATATTTTTGAACTTTAATCACATGTGAATATACCAACATGGTGGCAAATGGGATTTTGTGAAAGATGTTCAGATAAAATCCAAATTTTGTACCTAATATAATTACAGTATACCATGTTCCATATAGCAATATGTTAAAAACATACTGCAGTATAAAACAGTTCAAAATTTTTCATGGTACCCAGCTCTAATGTACATAGCATGTGTTGGGCATTCACTGTACTCATGTATTACCTCTACTTCAGTATCTTAACAAGAAATTATCTTTTGTTGTTTGTTTTAACTGTTTTATGTCCTTTCACAGGGATCAACATTTCATTGTCAATATCACTTTACTCAGAATTTATTTTCTGCATAATAATTCATGTTTATAATGGCTGTTGGAGACTACCAACAATTTTGTAGAAGCTAGCTATGTAATTGTTGATTAAATTCTGGTATTTAGGAGGAGTTCCAGCAAAAGAAGAAAATGTTTGGAGACCTTAATTTGTCCAAAGAGGAGCATTTTTCCTTTTATCGTTCAACTGGATTGGACATAGATGACAGATTGACAATGATGCAAGGAATTTGCAAATCTCTGGAAAAGGGAATTGCCAAACTAGTCAACTTTGCCAAGCAGATACCAGGATTTGTTGATCTCCCCCTAGAAGACCAAGCTAGTCTTATAAAAGGTATGGCATCTGTCAATGTTAATTGCTTGTATTATAAATGGTATGGAATAAGAATCTTGTAAGTTGCTTCTATTATCAAAGGTATAGCATCAACCCCTTGTTAATTGTTAGTGGGATCAGTCCCTTGTAAATTTCATGCTTTATAAAAGATGTGGCATCAGTCCCTTGTTAATTGCTAGTTGTATAAAGGATGTGGCATCAGTCCCTTGTTAATTGCTTGCATTATAAAAGGTATTAGCATCAGCCCCTTGTTAATAGTTGTATAAATGATGTGCCATCAGACCCTTGTTAATTGCTGAGATTGCTAACCATGTAAAAGGTGTGGCATCAGCCTGTTGTTAATTGCTAGTCATTTAAAATGTGTGGCATGAACCCCTTCTGAATTGCTATTTGTATAAAATGTGTGGCTTCTGTCCCTTGTGAATTTCTTGCATAATAAAAGGTAGAGCATCAGCCTCTTGTTAATTGCTAGTTGTATAAAAGATGTGGGATCAGTCCCTTGTTAATTACCAAGATTGCTGACCATGTAAAAGGTGTGGCATCAGTCATGTAAAAGGTGTGGCATCAGCCCCTTGTGAATGCTAGTCATATAAAATGTGTGGCATTAACCCATTCTGAATTGCTAGTTGTTTAAAAGAAGTGGCATCAGTCTCTTGTTAATTGCTAAAATTGCTAATCATATAAAAGGTGTGGAATCAGTCATATAAAAGGTGTGGAATCATTTAAAGGTGTGGCATCAGTCGTGTAAAAGGTGTGGCATCAGTCATGTTAAAGGTGTGGCATCAGTCATGTAAAAGGTGTCGCATCAGTTGTGTAAAAGATGTTGCATCAGTCGTGTAAAAGATGTGGCATCAGCACCTTCTTAATTACACGTTGTTTAAAAGGTGTGGCATCAGTCATTTATGAACTGCTTGTCATATAAAACATGTGATATCAGACTTTTGTGAATTGCTAGGTATATAAAATGTGTGATATCAGTCCTTTGTTAATTCAGCGTATCATACTCTTAACTCTACCATCTGCTAACACATATATGCATTGCTAAAAATGACCTTGCATCCCCACAGACACATATATGCATTGCTAAAAATGACCTTGCATCCCCACAGACACATATGTGCATTGCTAAAAATGACCTTGCATCCCCACAGACACATATGTGCATTGCTAAAATTGACCTTGCATCCCCACAGACACATATGTGCATTGCTAAAAATGACCTTGCATCCCCACAGACACATATATGCATTGCAAAAAATGACCTTGCATCCCCACAGACACATATATGCATTGCTAAAAATGACCTTGCATCCCCACAGACACATATGTGCATTGCTACATACTCTTAACTCTACCATCTGCTAACACATATATGCATTGCTAAAAATGACCTTGCATCCCCACAGACACATATGTGCATTGCTAAAAATGACCTTGCATCCCCACAGACACATATGTGCATTGCTAAAAATGACCCTGCATCCCCACAGACACATGTGTGCATTGCTAAAAATGACCTTGCATCCCCACAGACACGTGCATTGCTAAAAATGACCTTGCATCCCCACAGACACATATGTGCATTGCTAAAAATGACCTTGCATCCCCACAGACACATATGTGCATTGCTAAAAATGACCTTGCATCCCCACAGACACATGTGTGCATTGCTAAAAATGACCTTGCATCCCCACAGACACATGTGTGCATTGCTAAAAATGACCTTGCATCCCCACAGACACATATGTGCATTGCTAAAAATGACCTTGCATCCCCACAGACACATATGTGCATTGCTAAAAATGACCTTGCATCCCCACAGACACATGTGCATTGCTAAAAATGACCTTGCATCCCCACAGACACATGTGCATTGCTGGCAGTATTCTCTTTGTCCTTGTTGACTCGTACATGCGTTTCCAGCCAAGGGTTGGGAAACCCCATCAACGCATATATGCATTTCATAATAAAGCATTGAATTGAATGAAATTACTAACATCCAGTTTCTTTAAAAATATTTAGCCATGAACATTGTCCTTGCATAAAATTATGAAAGTGTTCTATTAGTAGTTTTACATCCTATAAGCGGAAATTACCACGGAAAATGAGATCTGTTGTAGAAAGTTAATAGAATGGCAACCTTCATGTATATTCTGATGAGTGTGATGCAGGTTTTGAAGGATTTGAAAGTGATGACATTGCCAATAATATTGACTCTAATGATCAGATTCAAGATGAAGGATCAGACATTAGTGCAAGTTCTGTTTCTACGCCAGCTTTATCTGAATCTGAGGATGAAACATGCAGCGATCTTGTATTGTTGTAACATGTGAGGCCAGTACATATGGATGACCAGGGGTCATGCCACCAGGAAGTGGGCAACTAAGGCACCTGAAAAATGTAAACTTTTCCTTCTTCTGTTAGGAAAGTGAAAACCACTTCGCCCTGTGATATTTTTAGAGGTACATTGACTGACCATAGTTTTTTAGATGCCCCCTCGTCTTAGCCAGGTTAGTTCTAGTGCTGTGTTTTAGCGAAACGTATTCATCAAGCCATCAGTAGCTAGGCCTAGCTTTGATATCAATTAAGCTGACAAACAAACTCTTGCACATTCACAGGCTTGTGTTTTGATAGTTGATTGACCATCAACCCTTTCCCGAGTAAGTTAGCAACTATCATAGACCAATTTCCGCATGTTATCCTTTGATGATAAAAACATACGAACCTGTGTTTCAAAACTTTAACAATAGTATGTAAATAGCAATTTGTGTTTTAAGAACAGAATCGGCGATCTGCATATTTAACTGCCTAATGTACACTATTTCGTTATAAAATTAGTTTGAAACTGTCAGTGAACCAGAAACAGGGAAATAATGGCAGACATCGCTGTGTCTGGGAAACACCAGTTTATTAGATTGTCTGTTTTCGTAAATGATCAGTCAGATATATTCAGAAAAATGTACAATTCATAGAAAGCAAAGCCTACATATTATGTTGTTTAAGATTTAACTTTAAAATGCAATTATATAGGTCAGAAACGTATGGGATGATGCAATATTGCTTAATTTGCAAGAAGCATTGTAAGGTCAAAGTTGTTTTCTAACTTGACTGATATTTGTTATTTAAGATTTAACTTTAAAATGCAATTATGTAGGTCAGAAAAGTATGGGACAATGCAATATTGTGGAATTCGCAAGAAGCATTGTAAGGTCAAAGTGAATATAGAAAAATGCAGCAAAGCAGATACTAATTAACCAATGCCTAAAATTACTACAAGTAAGTAGACAAATAAATAAACCATAAATTTGCAATCCTATCAGTGGACTGTTGTAATGAAGCTATATAGAGCGGTCACATTATGAAAACCCCTCCTTCTAAAAATAGATGCACTCATGTCTGTGTTGATTTGGTTGGAAAGAAAGGTTTAGTTCATGTACCGACAATAAAGGAGCCATGTCTGTAATTTTATGCATTTGAGTGTGTTATGTGTGAATAGTTACGGTAATGTTTTATCCGCAACAAAGAAATGAGGATGAACAGTATGATCTGAAGACACGTGTGCATTTGCCCTCATGTGGTACAGGGGTTGTTTCAAACATGTTTTGTTATCTTTGAAAGTACCATTATTGTGAACTTTTAGAAAGTATTTTAAAAAGAAAATGATTAAGGGCAGTAGATTAAGCATTTTTACTAACTTGCAATTACGATAATGTAATCTGGTTACTCAGTTAAAATTTGTTATTTATTATGTAGTTTCTGTTATTCTCTTTTAGAGTCATATGGCCAAAATAACGCAGAAAATTCTACTTGAAAATAAAGTATTGCTTAAATCCCATGTTAAATGCAAATATGAATATTGGAATACAGAGGGCATAATTCAAATAAGAGAACATGCATTATATATAATATATACAGGGGTCAAGCTAGACTTCAATTTTAGGGAGAAGTGACTTCTCCTTTTGGTCAGAACAGGGAGAAGTGGGAGCTAAACAGGGAGAAGTGGAAGCTAAACAGGGAGAAGTGAAACCAAAGCAAGAAATGCGATATATATATATATATATATATATATATATATATATATATATATATATATATATATAGCTGCATTATCTTATTTTAATTATGTGCTCTATTTCTCAGTATGCTTTTAACAGTTTTAAGCAATGCCTTATTTTCAAGTTGAAAAATATGTGTTATATGTTTATTATCAACACATTTTGTACGTGTATAAAAATTTTATATTCATACCCATTCTATTCATACTTGTAGTATATGTGTGTTTGATTGAGGTAAATGCAGTGTGTTTTGGCCATATGACTTAAAAAGCACATCAGAAGCTATACAATGTAATTAATTTTAACTGATAGCTAGTAACAAGATTAGAGTCTTGTAATTGCAAGTTGGTAAAAATGCTTAATAAACTACCACTTAATTATTTTATTTCCTACAAGTTTTGTGTAAAATTGCAGTCAAAAAGATTTCTAGCATTCTTTGAAACAACCCCTTACATGTACATAGGAATAAATGCACAAGTGACTTCAAACCATACTCTTCGTCCTGATTACATTGTCCCAGATAAAACATTACTGTAACTATTCATAGACAACACAATGAAGCACTAAAGTCAATATATAACTAAACTGGACCCTTTTTTCCCCTAACCGAAAACTCAAGAACACGTATTGTGCCATGCGAGTACATCTATTTTTAGAAAGAGGGCTTTTCTTAATATAACTTCTCACTTTCTTGCTTCGTTACAAAAATTCATTAATAGGACTGCATATTTATGGTTGTATTATTTGTCTTCCTACTGGTAATAACAATATGCATTGGTTAAATAGTATTTGCTTCATTACTATATATATTTTTCATATTTTCACGAAAATTAATTACGGTATGTCAGAAAACAACCTTGACCTTGCAGCATTGTTTCGAATTCCACAACAAAGATTATCACATGTTTCTGACCTACATTATTAAATATTTAGGCTAAATCTCCTATTACATAATATTTAAATTTTGTTTTCATATATTATATATTTTCCTGAATCTGTTTGCCCAATTATTTACGAATACAGACAGTTTAATGAAGTGGTATATCATATACGCAGCGATGTCTGCCATTACAAGTTCATTTAGGGTTTGAGTCTGATTTATAAAGAAAATACGCAAATACGGCCGTTAAAATCACCATTTATAAAAAAAAAAAATAAATTAGAAAACGGTTTTCACCGATCATATTTTTTAAAAGCAAATTACTATTTGCATATTGATGTTTAAATTTCTAAACAGAATTTGGTATATTTTTATCATAGCACAGTATGCCCAACTTCATGAAATCAAGCAGTGATATCTTGCTACGGAAAGGGTTAATGGTCAGCTAGCTATTAAAACTTGCATGTGAATGTGCAAGAATTTCTTTGTTGCCGTAAGCTGATTGGTATCAACACCACGTAAATACATTTCAACTTGGGTTACAACAGTGCAGAGCTTACTGGCTACAGCGAGGGGGCATCTCAAAAGTCATAATCTACAGCCATTTTACGTCCGAAAAATCAGAGGGCGAAGTCGTTTTCGCTTTCCTAACAGAAGAAACCGAAGTTTACATTTCTCAGGTGACTTTTTCGCCTGGTAGCGTGACCCCTGATATATATATATATATATATATATATATATATATATATATATATATATATATATATATATATATATATTGCATTTCTTGCTTCTCGTCCACTTTTTCCTGATCAGCTCTCACTTCTCCCTGTTATGTCAAAAAGGAGAAGTCCTTCTCCCTAAAATTCAATTCTAGCTTGACCCCTGGATGACTTTACAGCAGATTCAGGGTCAACATTTCATTGAGATGAAAATGCAAGGGAGACCGATCTCTTTTTAAAAAATTTTCCGGGAGAAATATTCCAGTCATTGGAAGCTGAAATAAACAGATATGCCAAAAGACAAATTAGTGAGAAGCCTGATCCCAGTATGTGAATATAAACATTGATTCCTGAGGATTTTATGTATTTGTTGGTGGAAGTGAGTGGCACAAAACTTTGATGAGTGTTTTAAATTTTATTTCTCATTAAAAATTTGTTAGTTTGCACGGGACAAGACTAGAAAATGTAGACAGCATGTGCTCTCACATGCACAGCCATTATGTCAATCTGGGGCTCAGCCTAGCAACATCTGCTAGGAGGCAGGCTGCTTAGCAGGATTAGTAGCCAGGGCACTCAGAACTTGCAGAAGGTAAATAGTTAATGTGTGTTATCTATCCTTTAACTCACTGGATAATGTATTTCATTGGTTTGACTATTTGAATTGCTACTTAAGTTTGTGGTAGTTTGTATGGCCCACATGACAGTTGTAGGGCATCGAGTGCTACCCTTGTCCTTCTCTTGCAGTGAATTATGGCCTTGCCCTAGTTGTCTGTGAAGTGAAGTATGGCATTTAATTTTACCCTTGTTTGCTGGGTGAAGTATGACATATAATGTTACAAGTGTTATTTTATCTTCGAAGTGAAGTATTGCATACAGTGTTACCCATGTCCATCAGTATTCTGTTTGAAGTAGGACACATATACTTGACCACTCCAGTGCTCTATTGGTTAGAGTGTCCACCTCGGATGGAGGAGGTCATAGGTTTGAACTCTGGCTGAGTCATACCAAAGACTTATTAAACTGGTACTAGGAGCTGCCTCACTTGGCGCTTAACATTAATAGGTTAGTGTTAAGACTGGTCAACCTGGTGTAAGTATCATGTGACTGTGTAGGACATGATGCCACATGTCTGCATGATGATGCCCCAGTGCTAGACATCAGTATAGACTTCATGGCAATATGACTTAAATTGTTAAAGCTATGTTAAAAATCTCAAACACACACACATAATGTTACCCTTGTTATTTTGTCTTCGAGGGAAGTATAGCATATAGTGTTACCCATGTCCTTCTGTTTGCCAAGTGAGATAGGGCATATAGTGTTAGCCATGTCCCTCTGTTTGCCAAGTGAGGTAGAGCATATAGTGTTTGCCCAGTGAGGTAGGGCATTTAGTGTTACCCATGTCCTTCTGTTTGCCTAGTGAGGTAGGGTATATAGTGTTACCCTTGTCCTTCTGTCTGCTGGGTGAAATAGGACATATAGTGTTACCCATGTCCTGTTTGCCCATTGAGGTAAGGCATATAGTTTTACCCACATCCTTCTGTCTCCTGGGTGAAATAGGACATCTAGTGTTGCCTTTGTTATTTTGTCTGCAGGATAAAGTATGGCATACAGTGTTACTTGTGTCCTTCTGTTTTCCCGTTGTCAGGGCATATAATGTTACCCTTGTTCTTCAGTTTGCCCAGTGAAGTTTTGTGTCTAGGTCAGTTTTCAGGCATTGTGGTAAAGCATCAGTGTTCCAGGATTACCTTTTTTTTAAGTTTATGAGATATTTTTGACCAGCAACAAACTAAAAGCAAATAAAAGGTTGTTTTTTACCATGATTTCAACCTGACAGTATGAAATTAAATACAGGCTATGGAAATAAAAGTAAATATTTGTTGTCTAATATAATACATTGTTTGAAGTTTATGAAGTTAATAATGTAAAATAATTAAATATGTTTACTGGCCAGCATCGCAAAATATTTAGTACTCTTTTTTTTATTCCCCAACCAGTAGACTGGTTCTCTGGCTGTAAAATAATTAGTAGTCCAATACCTAAAAGGTGGGTTCTACAAAAAGGGTTGTCTAACTTAATAACAAGTGAAGCTTAAGTCTTTTATAACTTAACTATCATTAACCAAGCTTTCATGAAATTTTGAATATGAGTACAAAATTAATCTTTGACAGAGTGGTAAATTTTGAGAGAAAATCTTTGGTTTTAAAGAAAATGCCTTTGAACAGTGTGGTAAAAGTTTCAAAGAAAATCTCTGGTTTTAAAGAAAATGCTATGCTCATTGATCGACATAATTGTCATTGATTTGGGAATTCATGAGTTAAAGCTTTGGAAAGTCACATCTAATCTTAACACCAATTGCAGATGATGTGGTGTGATCATAAAAACCCTTGTTTTTAAATAACCTATAAAATAATTTTATTGCAACCTTTTTTTTTTATGATAATCATTGTAACAATAGCAGTTACATGTATTTGGATTTTGCTTGCTCTGTTTAGTAATTATTCAGTGGATATTTTCAGTGGGAAGGTTTGAGGTGTGGCTGCTGGGTATGTTCCCATTTATCAACTCTGATCTTGGAGTTATCTGTGGTCCTCTAGGGAACAAGTTCCACATTGAAGAACTTGGAAAATTGTATGATATGTCTTTTATCAAAGCTATCTTCGACTTCTGCAAGAACATGAATAAAATGGGACTGACAGAAGCTGAGATTACATTACTCCGCACAATTGCACTCACATTTAGAGGTAAGAATTAAAAAACGATTTTTATTTATGTTGAACCCACCTCAATGGAAATTTGAGACCATGATAATTTTGGCATCTGTGTCAGTCCATATGTCCATCTACAGTCGAGTTTACCCTCAGTATTAAAGTTTTCTAAGCCTTTTCTTGCAAAGTTACTGCCCTCTTTAAAGTTTCAATGATGGGCTCAATGTGCAGGCCAAGTCCAGATTCATTTTTGTGCCTTTTTTAATTTTGAACAAATTACCATTTGCTCAGTATTTATTTTTGTGAAATTTATGGGAAGGTATCATAGAAAATGAAACACCTTTGGTGCTTTTATAGTGCTGTCATAATTAACTCTTGTCACCATGTTTTCAGGGTTGTAATATTTTTAAAATCCACCACATACAGTGTTACCCATGACTGTCCATCACACCTTGATTAAGGATTGTGATTAGTACATGTCAGGCATAACAATAGTAGATGTGTATGGCACTAACCTTGTCCATCCATAAAACCTTTGGTTAAGGTTTGTTTTTAGCATATTTCAGTCACAACAATGGTAGGGGCATAATGCAACCACAGATAAGGGTCTGAGCTGTTTGCTTGTAATTATAGACCTTCAATTGCATAATGTGTCTGCGCTGTTTACTTGTAATTATTGACTTTTTATCACATAATCACTTTTTGGCATGAAGGGAGTAGTTTGGTTTGGTTTTCATGGGTTTAATGCCTTTTTCAGCACATGATAGGCTACACAGTCATATGGCATGATGTCTACTCTTTGTTACTAAGAGTGCTTTATGTTTCTCATACTAATGCACTTTATATACTGTAAATTCACAGTTTTTCATGTATGTTACCACAGTGCACAAATTTAAAGATCCAATGTTCCATCTATGGAGACAATAGGATCCCATTTTCAATCAGTGAAGTTAAGTACCAATGAAACTGAATTTTTGCAAACCAAAAAACTTGGTAGTCACAAAATAGTGAATGGACATTATTTATGTCTTTTGGCCTTTTGACCTCGAAAGACCATCCATGAAATGTAAAGGGACATATCTCAAATTTTAAACCATAGAAGAAATGATTAGTAAGAGTTGCTATTTTCTATGATATGGTTTGGCAGCTTCTTTGCAGCACTTAAATCAGTATAGAACCATTTCTATAGAAATTACTCATCGAAGGTAATTGCTTTTAATATTTTTCTTCCAGAATTGAATGCAATTTTTAATGATTGGACTGTTAAGAGACAAAGAGAAGAAAAGATTGAAAATGTTTCTAATTAACATTAAATGTATTTATAGGGGTATTGGTATTTATAAAACAGGACATATTGGTACATATAGGGGTATTGGTATTTATAGAGGTTTTGATATTTATATGGGTATTGGTATCTATAGGGGTATTGGTATTTATAGAGGTGTTGATATTTATACAGGTATTGGTATTTATAGAGGTGTTGATATTTATATGGATATTGGTATTTATAGGGGTATTAGTATCTATAGAGGTGTTGGTATTTAAGGGGTATTGGTATTTATAATGGTGTTGATATTTACAGGGGTATTGTTGGTATTTATAGAGGTGTTGGTATTTCTTGAGGTGTTGATATTTATAGGAGTATTGGTATTTATAGTGGTATTGGTATTTATGGGGTATCAGTATTTATAGAGGTGTTGTTATTTATAGGGGTATTGGTATTTATAGAGGTGTTGATATTTATAGGGTATTGTTGGTATTTATAGAGGTGTTGATATTTATAGGGATATTGGAATTTATAGCGGTGTTGATATTTATAGGGATATTGGAATTTATAGCGGTGTTGATATTTATAGGGATATTGGAATTTATAGCGGTGTTGATATTTATAGGGATATTGGAATTTATAGCGGTGTTGATATTTATAAAGGTATTGGTATTTGCTTATGATCATAAAGAAGGAACATAATAATTAATATTAATAATTAATAATTAATCAATATTTGTGTTTATGGCACTGATTGTGTATAACTTAAACAATCTGTGGCATCATTATTCTGAATACTGTAATTTGTGGTAGCTGTTGACTGATGTCCACTGTTGTATTTCAGATCGATGTGATTTACAGGATCCTGATAAGGTTGAAGCCATTCAGTGGAGGTTGGTGAAATGTCTTTGTCTTGTACTGAGCAAGAAATGGGGATCTAGAAGTGGAATGAAGTTTTGTGAATTCATAAATTGTTTGATGTCTGCCAGAGACCTGACAGAATGGCATGTAAAAATTACAAAGAACCTTGTGATTGATTGGCCAGTTCTGCAGAATCATCCTTTGTTGTTGGAGATGATGACCGTTTGATAACTATTTAAATCAGAGTTCTCACCTGGACTCCGAACTGAAAAAGAGATTTTAGACACAGATCCGTATTCTGATAACTGAGCATAGTACTCAATCTCAAATTCATACTCCATAGCTTTTGATATTTAATAATTTCTGGTTATTGGACATTTAGTATATTCTGACAATTTGACATTTAGTAATTTTTGACAATTTGAATTTTAGTAACTTCTGACAATTTGACATTTAGTAAAATTCTGACAATTTGACATTTAGTAGTTTTACTTCAAATAAAATTATAATTATAGAACTTTCAAGGCTGACCTACCTTTAGTTTCTCTCCATGCCAATATTTAATGGTTGGTTGGTTTGTCTTGAAAAGCACTGTCAGCACATTATTGGCTATATCATGCCAAGTAAATAGGAGTGAAGTCCCTTTCCCAACTGCACACCATGACAGCTGACTTGCATTGGACTCCATTGGCTATTTCATGCCAAGTAAATAGGAGTGAAGTCCCTTTCCCAACTGCACACTATGACAGCTGACTTGCATTGGCCTCCATTGGCAATTTCATGCCAAGCAAACAGGAGTCAAATCCCTTTCTCAACTGCACACCATGACAGCTGACTTGCATTGGTCTCCATTGGCTTTTTCATGCCAAGTAAACAGGAGTGAAGTCCCTTTCCTAACAACACACTGTGACAGCTTACTCGGGCTGGCCACCACAGAGATGTTGATATAAAAAGTATTGAATTGTCTAGATGTATCTCAAGCAAGTACAGTATGATATGTGATTTAGAATGTCCGTTAATTTGGTGGTATAGTGTTACAGGCCAAGACCCAACTATGAAATGGTGTGAGCTGCCCTGTTCAGTCCGAGTTTATCAAGAACGGATACTCATTATTGAGATCTGACTGGAATGTACATTTGAACATTAATAAAAGCACCAGTAATAAGCGCTAACTTGTTTAAATATTCACTTTTTATGTAAACTAAATTGTTAAAGTAATAACGAACCTCCGTTGAGAAATCACCTTTCTTCAGAGGCCAATTTCTTGCTTCTCAGAGATAATCGCTTAGACAGGTCTGACTGTGTTTAAAAGTTTTAACATATTTGTTTCTTACAGTGGTGAAAATTAAATTTTCAATATGATTTTATTACAGTTCTGTTTGTGGTGAACATAAAATTTTAATAATTTCTTTCCATCGTTTAAAGTCTGACATAATATAGAGTTGGATTTCAAAATGATTGTGATGTCAGATTTACATTAAAAACAATAGCTTATTTATTCGTTTAATTCTCTGACCGCTTCAGTGGCCTAAAATGGTTAGAGCATCTGCCTCCGATGAGGGAGGTCGTGGGTTTAAACCCGGGCCGAGTCATACCAAAGACATAAAAATGGTTCTAAAAGCTGCCTCACTTGGCATGCAACATTAAGAGGTTAGTATTAGGTCTGGTCAGCCTGGTGTCAGGATAATTTGACTAGGTGGGACATCATGCTACATGTCTGCAGCATGATGCCCCAGTGCTTTACATCACAATAAACTGTCACACTGCAGACATGGTAGCGATATGACCGAAAAAATTTTAAAGCTATGTTAAATAATCCAAATCTCACACACACACACACACACACACACACACACACACACACACACACACACACACACACACACACACACACACACACACACACACACATTTAATTCTCATTTGGAATGAAAGCTGTTTTTTGACTCGATCAATTATATAGTTGTTGTTGTTGTTGTTGTTATAGGGTTTAACGCCATTTTTCAGCACAAGATAGGCTATACATGGTGGCCAGTATTAATGGTGGAGGAAGAACCCGGGAGAACCCGGAAAGAACCACCGACCCACGAGAAGCTACTGGCAAGCTTTCTCACATAACCACATTGGCCGAGCCCGAGACTCGAACCCACGCAGACAGAGGTGAGATGGCAGTGATCCGTAACGGTGAGTGCTTTAGACCACTTGGCCACTCGGGGCCCCTCAATTATGTAGTCACAGGCAACTTATTATTTTATGATTATGATAATGAGTCTGTGTATGGTGTTATATTAAATAGCGTATTGAAAAGAATGACGGTCACAGATGTGACTGAAACTGATTTAAGGAGAAAAAAATGGAAGAAAGTTTTCAGAAGATGTCTGTATAGTGGTAAATTGTATGCAGTAGTAGGCTTAGACCTAAAACCATTTTCATTTTATTGCTGTTTTTGCACAGGTTGTATTGGATGTAAATGAGGAGATGTCGTCACTCAGCCAGATTTGTATAGTGTTCACCTACAGCAGATATATTTTTAAAAACAAGACACTGCATATCATTTTCATTCAGTGGTAAGAGTTACCTGATGAATAAGTTGTTCCGAGGACAGAAGTTTGTACTGCTGGTTTTACCACAGAAGTATAGGAATTTTGGACAAACATTAACATTATGGTATGTGGGGTTTATCTTTATGTTTGCCGATCATACCATGAAAATAAAGAAGTTTGGACAAGCATTATTATTATGTTCTGTGGGATCTATATTAGTTTTTTGTGCCCATATGGACAAACATTAACATTATGATCCATGGGATTTGTCTGTGCCCGTAAAGTAAGTGGGATTAGATGGTTTACGTGAGTATTTGTGTGTGCCCAAACTAACATTATAGTCTGAGCAATTTGGATTAGTTGTCGATGCCTGAATGCTTTGTTTTGTAAATTTTTGTGCCCATCATTGCAGTGAAATACAGGATGTAAGGCTGTTTGCCAATTATACCATGAAAGTAAAGAAGTTTGGACAAGCATTATCATTATGGTCTGTGGGATCTAGATTAGTTGTTTGTGCCCATTAGGTCTGTTGAATTTATTTGTCTGTGCCCATAAAGTCTGTTGAATTTATTTGTCTGTGCCCATAAAGTCTGTTGAATTTATTTGTCTGTGCCCATAAAGTCTGTTGAATTAGTTGTCTGTGCCCATAAAGTCTGTTGAATTTATTTGTCTGTGCACATATGCTTGGTTTTGTGCATCTACTACAGTGAAACCTGTCTTTATAGGGACCACAATAAATTATCCCATGTGTATGAGTGACTTTATACAGATGTTGAAAATATTCATATACATATTCATCCATTATGCACATATGAGCTTTATATGGATATAACTGCTAAGGCAGGTTCCAATTTATATGGATATGTCTGCTAAGGCAGGTTTCCCTTTATATGGATGTGACTGCTAAAGCAGGCTTCACATTATATGCAAAAGGCTATACAGAATATTTGGGGCTCACTGCAATTGTTTTGTTATTGTAAAGTTTTTTATCTTTATATGGATGTGTCTGCTAAGGCAAATTTCACTTTACATGCCAAAGCCATTGATGTACATACGGTTTTGGGTTTTATGTAAATGGTTTGTTATGACCAGGTGTGACTGCTCCAGTAGCCTAAGTGGTTAGAATGTCCACCTCAGATGCGGGAGATCGCCGGTTCAAACCTCAGCTGAGTCATACCAAAGACTTATAATAATGGTATTAGCAGCTGCCTTACTTGGCGCTCAGCATTAAGAGGTTTGTGTTAGGGCTGGATGGCCTGGTGTCAGGATAATGTGACCAGGTGGGACATGATGCTACATGTCTGCGGCATGATGCTCCAGTGCTGGACTAAACTGTCAACTGCCTAACTGCAGACATTGTTGCAATATGACTGAAAACTTGTTTGAGGTATGTTAAAAATCTAAATCAAATCTACACGATCAGGTGTTCTTTGTAAATATAGTGATAATTCTTGATTCAATACTCATTTTTTACTCTAGCTTCTTGCATATCCAAACAGATTTTGCGGGGGGGAGGGGGAATATATTTACTCCATTTTTCTTGGAAGCAATTTTGGAGTCAGAATTACTTGTTGATCAGTACAAAGGGGTGAAGAAGATAGTTGCCAGATTAACAAGGATTTCTTTGTAAGTATCTTTAGAATCCAGATACAGACTTCATTGTTTCTTAGAATTGATAATGCATAAGTTTGTAACAACAATGGATATTCTTATGTTGATTTGTTTTTGAAATTTTATGCATTTTCATATGTATATAGTTTAATAGAGCATGTCTGTTCACAGTCATGATTTGTAATTTTCTTCTTTATATAAATTACCTGATCATAGTATGTTATGAGAACATACACTACCTTGCAAATCCTTCCAAACGAAAAAAGACATTGACAATGTTCATTGCCTTGTTTTACCAATAAAAGTGCCAAAACATATCTTCTTGCTGAGACAGCAGTCCTACAATAGCAGTATCACTTTGAATTATTGGTTAATTCTGTCATCTGTCTACTTTTGCTTAGGCCCTGTCAGATGTTTTCAAGAGGCCTCACAAATACCTTAGGCCTTGTCATATGTTTTCAAGAGGCCTCACAAATACCTTAGGCCTTGTCAGATGTTTTCAAGAGGCCTCACAAATACCTTCTATTTTGTGACTTTTCATAATCCTATGGAGTTTTCTCATAACAGGGAAGTACATTCTATCAATTTTGTTGCTGAAGTTTGCTCTGTCCTCATTGTAGATGAAAATTTTTCACGTCATATGTCTGTTTTATTGTATTAACAGCAAACTAGCGGCATCAAAATTATCTACATCAATGGTCAATAGGGCTTAGAATTTGTCTCAGGGTTCAGACAGTTATTTCATTTTATTCCATCTAAATGAGCATTCATTGACAGTAGTTAGATCATTTCCATTCCTTAGAATCCAGTTCAGTGCAAGCCTTGTCTCATGTTTGCCTGATTTTGCCATATAAGTCATTGTTTTGTTCTCATTAAGTACAGGTAACAGGATTAAATGTGGTGTGTAAAGGTTTTAGCAGGTTGAAGATAATCACTCCTCCTGCATGATCAATTTGGGGTGTTATTAAGACTATACATTTGAAAATTGCACTCAGTGGACAGTGGATAGAAGACCCTTTCTGTCAAATATCTATCGTTGGCTAGGAAGAGATTCTGATATCTATTTCCAAAGGATGCATATGTTTTGCCTTGTTAGTGATGCTACCTTAGTTGAGTATTTGTTAATGTCACTGTAACTTGAGTTGCAGTTATGAATAAATCCTGGTGTTCTTTGCTCACACAGGGCCCTACACAAACATAACTTTGTTACCTAGTTTTTCACACTCTTCTGGCCATGCCAGCATCGAACAGACTTTCTGAGCTAGTAGCAATGCAGGCAGATGTAAAACATTTATTAGAGTAGCTTTTGTAAATTTAGAAGCCGCTTTTCTAAACTTGGATTAAGCTTATTTCACCACATGGAAGTATGGCATAATGAATAACCTATTTGACCATGCCTTAGGGCCACCTACTGCTTTTTTCTGACCATGCTCAGGGCCACCTGCTACTTTTTCTGACCATCTGACCATGTCTTAGGGCCACCTACTGCTTTTTCTGACCATGCCTTAGGGCCACCTAATATTTTTGCTGACCATGTCATAGGGCCACCTACTGCTTTTTCTGATTATGCCTTAGGGCCACCTACTGCTTTTTTTGACCATGTCTTAGGGCCACCTACTGCTTTTTCTGATTATGCCTTAGGGCCACCTACTGCTTTTTTTGACCATGTCATAGGGCCACCTACTGCTTTTTCTGATTATGCCTTAGGGCCACCTACTGCTTTTTTTGACCATGTCTTAGGGCCACCTACTGCTTTTTCTGACCATGTCATAGGGCCACATACATGCCTTTTCTGACCATGTCTTAGGGGCCACCTATCTTTATATCCAGTTTTGTGAAAGATAAAATTTCATTGTTATGGTAGGTTCCACCATTTCCGAAAGCTATTGTGAAGATAAGGACAGCATATTGCCAGCCACCCTTTTACAACATCAAAATTTGCAACATTGTGAAATGATGTAATCCAGGAATTAACATTATACTCTTAAGACTTTTTGACTTGCTATAAATCAAAAAGTAGAACCTCAAATTTAGATATTCTTAGAATTTCAAAATTGAAGAAAACAGGCTGTAACTTTATTTGTATTAAAGATACTTAAAATGCTGATAAAGCAGCCAAAGCCACCCTGCAGTTATCTGCTCCTGAATGGAAGATTCCACATACTGACTTAAAATTTTATATATAAATTGCCATGTTGTATCTGCTTGACAAAATACAGGTAAAACCCTTTATAACAATTCATTATAACGTGATTCCGCTTACATCACAATGGCAGCATGGCTCCCGTTTTTGAATTTAATGTGACCTCTCTTTTTAACATCCTAAATATATGCTCTCAGAAAAGCAGATTATTCATAGCCCTAGCAGATTTTTAATCCCGGCACTGATGACACTGAAATTTCAATGCACATTTTCTATGGGGAAATTTTTCGAAAAATTTGTTAACGCGATCCTGCTTATATCTCATTATTCTTTGGATCCCAAGCATCGCGTTATAACAGGTTTATATGGAATGAAAACTCCAAATAAGCTTCAGAACTGCAAACCCATCATTGGGGAGTGGCACCCTTCATGCAGAACAAAATCCCAGCAATGAGGTGGTGTTATGTGTATGGTACACACATACCTGACCCATACATTCCACCTGAAGGGTGAGCCGCAACCAAACTGCATACGTTGTTTGTGTCCACTAACATTGAAACTTATTCTTGTCAAGTTTATCAGCTTCCACCTGGTGAGCCAGTGAGACAGAAATTATTTGATGTGAACTCTGTTAAGCTCCTTGATGATGTACTACCAGATATGTTGTGGGTCTACATGCTTATGTTTATTTGGAAGGTTTATCTTTCTAATGTTTTTTTTCTTCAAATTTTACATTTTCCTGTGTTAGAATTTAAGTTTCAGTTGACACTTTCTAGCCAGGATTGTGCTGACTTACCATTGTACCCTAAACATCTATACCAAGAATTATGGTGGCCCACAGGAGAAGGTCTGGAAAATGTCACCACATGTATATCTCAGTATTGGCTGTTGTGATATATCCAGTGATAGTCAGCACTGGATCCATTGCCTTGTACCTTATCCACTGAAGTTGGGTACCATCACAGCATTTCCCCAGGGTGACAGAGACTCGACCTGTCATCTTTGCACCCTCAGTCTTGGACCAAGCATTTGATACCTGATCAATCCACTTCCAGCCCCAGCCCTGTCACAGACACAGCACAATCAGATTTGGTGATCTTATCTCCCATGATATCCATACTATCTATCGTTGACCTATGAAGGCATTGCAGACCAATTCCAAACAGTTCATCACCAGTCCCAGTTCCATCATGATCCATTACTGGCTGCATGAATTTCCTTTTCCAAGCAGCCAAGTATCCATTTAAGACTTTTGACAATGATCAAAGCCAATACACAAGGATGGACTTCCAGCCTTGTCTGATGCCCTGACTACCAGCTTCCCCTGCCACTTGTCACTATCATCACCGGTTTTTCTTTTGCTCCGCATCTCTGAGCTCAAAGATGTCAGAGATGTATGTTTGCATACCCATTCTTATTTACTAGATATGTCTTTATCCCTGGAAGTCTCGGAGAAGAAATCTTTCAACTTTAGCTTTCAGGTTTCTCTTCTCTTCTGATTCTTCATCAATGGCCAATTATAGAACTCTCACATTTCTGAACTTTTTAACAAAGATAGTCTAGTGTTCATTAAAAATAGTTACTGTAGTCTGGTCAAGTTGCTGACATCTTGCACTGCTTTAAGAGTACAACGTCAAGGCCCAAAGTATCAACAGGCCTCTTCTTTGCTCAGTCTTGTCTTCTGCAAAACAAATATGCATTTTTGGGAGAGATTCTGTACTGCAGACCAGAGCCTTACAAATCATATTCAAAAGCCTTAGATTTCAACCCAACTCCACAATCAGGGTTCCCTTTACTACTTATGCCACCATGTATCCGTACAAGGCAGATATTCTGCAGCATTAAATAAGAACTTTTGTCCTGAATAGAGCACTAAAGATATCTGCAGATGGTCCTTCTATCCCAGTGGCAGCTGAAACTGCCAAATAGGCCAAATGTGTAGAGTTTCAGGTTATATAAGATCCTATCTCAGCAAATGGGAAGACCTTTCTTGCCTTATGTTGGGTTTCTAGGTATATCCTTTCACTGAACTGGAACAGTCTCAGTACATATGCATTTTTACCAACCTCTCTGATTCTCAATGCCATTCAGAAAGCAAAGTAATCTGAATGCAGCCTAATCCTGAAAAATAATCGTGGCTGAATGACCTAAATCTTGCAGCATGGATAACCAGGAAAATCATGTCTTCTCACCTGTAGGTTTTCAATGACAGTCCAGTAATGCTGAAGCTACAAGGTTTTTCTGATATCTGACAATTCAGCAGAAAGAAATATTCTGCAAACAAGAGTTGGACTGAATTACACATGCAAGAATTTCCTCACTTTGAAATCCATATAATGGGAAATTTAGAATTTTCATCCAGTGATGTGAGCAAAGAAAATATTTATATCCCTTGAAAGTCTTAGTACCACAAATAGCTTTGACTTTTAATGGAGAAGAAGTTTGTTCTGATCACAACCAATGACTACCATTTCATGATTTCCAGCATATTTCACCATTATGGAAGGGAGGACATCAGTAGAAACAAAGACCGCTTAGACGTACTTGTCTCCCTTTTTTACTGCAGGTCTCGACTCTTTGTTTGAAATAGAACTTGCATTGGGTTCTGACATGGTTGAAGAAGACATTCTTCAAAGCATTATCTAGAGTCATCTTATGTACAAGACCCACTTGCTAGTCATGCTATCCTGTATAATCTGTCAGATGCATGCCTTATTGGTTGGCCTGAACTGTTTGTATTTCTTTCCCATTGGTTTGGTTGGTCATATGACAATTATTGGTTACATTGCCAAGAACAGATTTCCACTCGTGTGAAACAAGCCTTTCATTTTGACAACATTATCTTTGTTGGAGTGGTACCCAAAACGTACTGAGCCAATCATGGTACCGAAAACATACTGAGCCAGTCATGGTACTGAAAACTTACTGAGCCAGTCATGGTTCCTAAAACATATTGAGCCAATCGTGGTACTAAAAACATATTGAGCCAATCATGGTACCTGAAACATACTGAGCCAATTATGGTACCAAAACATACTGAGCCAGTCATGGTACCAAAAACATATTGAGCCAATCATGGTACCGAAAACATACTGAGCCAATCATGGTACCAAAAACATACTGAGCCAGTCATGGTACCAAAAACATACTGAGCCAATCATGGTACCAAAAACATACTGAGCCAATCATGGTACCAAAAACATACTGAGCCAGTCATGGTACCGAAAACATACTGAGCCAGTCATGGTACCGAAAACATACTGAGCCAGTCATGGTACCTAAAACATACTGAGCCATTCATGGTACCTAAAACATACTGAGCCAATCTACTGAAAACACACTGAGCCAATCAGAAGAGGGAGATCTGACTTGTTTTTACCACTTCAGAAGGAAGAAATAATATTTTTAATTGGCTTTTCTGTCCTGAATCCAATTTGTTGACAGTTCAATCTACTCAAGACCAGATGTATTTTTTTCATATATCAACTTTTAAGACATGAGCATTTATCTTCAGCATAGCATTCAAGTGAAAATATTCCTGACCAGTATCATTCAGTAAGTGGGATGGAGGTCTGTTATGATATTCTTTGCTTGTATCAGAGAGGGGAGCCACAGTAGCTCAGCTGGTAGAGCATCAGACTCAGAGTCCAAGGGTCATGCATTCAGTACCTGCCATGACCAGCATGGGGGTTGGTTGCCTTAATGTGTCCTTGGGAAAGGCACTTAGCTCCCATTTTAATGGCATGATAATGTCCGTAATGTGATTAAAGTGCCAGTAAAAAATGGCCAACCAGCCGTCTGAAACATATTTTACTCCAAACCTTGTGTTTTTTGGTTCACAGCTACATAATGGAAAATCCTTGGCAAGAATTGGTGTTTGAAATGCATCAAAAATGTAGATTTCATAGATTTTATAAATTTTTTAATAGCTGCAGTTCAATAAATACTTTTTAATGCAGTTTAGGTTTTCATATTGAAAACTTGAGCAGCTTTTGATGAGATTCAAAATGTCAAAGGAATACTAGATTTTGTCTAACAAATATACATTGCCTATTATTCAGAACTGTTTCATTTAACAGTGACAATTTTTGTAGTGGAGCTAATGAATAACATCTTGCAGAAATCACTGAATATTTCTTAGTACAACTTAAGGACATTCCCATCAACTTTCCTAGGCCTCATTCGACATGTCATGAAATGTCTTATTTTACTCAAGGTTTATGGTTTATCAGGTAAATTAGTAAATGTGCAAATTTCTTGTTGCTTTTGATGAATGCATAAGAAAAGAATTAATCTTAAATTTTATATTTACATCTGTAGCTATATCATGTACTGCATTGACTTTAAAAGAATTTCTTGTAGCAATGGTTTGAATGGTTGCTATGGGTTTAAGGCCATTTTTTCAGCACATGATAGGCTATCTGTGGCAGCCAGTATATTTGGTGGAGGAAGAACCTGGGAAAACCCCAGGAAGAACCAACAACCCATAGGAAGCTACTGCCAAACTTGCTGACATACCCACATTGGCCAAGCCTGACACTCTGACCCATGCAGATAGCAGTGATTCATAAAGCGAGTGCCTTAGACCGCTTGGCATTCCATGACCCCAATTTCTTGGGAAATGCTTTAAGTAAGAATTTCTTTATCTTCCATGCATTAATAGAGATGTTTAAGATTTTGAGTTTTTAAATCTTCAAGCATTTGAGGGAAAAGTGGCTTGTTTAATTGATATACTTGACAATACAGTTAATCATGTGTAACATGATCTTGGAGGGAAGCCAAATTTCTAACCAGACTAGACATAAGACCAGAATTCTTGGATGTTCAGCTAGTTTATGCATCAGACTTGCACAAACATAGGTTTGTTTATATGTATAACTTGTTATAGTTATTTTTATTAAATTTTTAAGCTTTTTTTGTACTTTATTATGTAAGCAAAAATTAATTATACACTGTTTGCTCTGAATACTGGTTGGGCTTTTAGCACTGCAGAAAGACTTGGTAACACTGGGTATTGGAGGATTTTATCACTTGGGAAGTACTTTGAACACTGGATGGGCTAGAAGCACTTAGAAATGACTATAAACAATAAGTGGGGCTTTTGCCATTCAGGAAGGACAGTGAACACTCAGCTTCAAAGAATTTTGCACACAGCAGACCAAATATGATCTCTGTGTACTCAGTGTCAAATATATTGCAAGGATGAGAAGACAAGACTGTATTTGGTGACCGCTGTGAGTAATCTAGGATAGAAAGGGTCCTTTGTATATGTTTTATTAAGAGTTAATCTTTGTTTGTAAACGCTTGTATAATTAGAGGGTTTTCATTTTTGTGTGATAATTCTTTTTATTTTTCCATTGATTTTACTTTTACCTACTAACAAATTTAAATATTCTTTTCACAGTTTTTATCTCACTTTGCCATATGGTCAAGTAAGCTTATGGTATAGCCCAGCATCTATCATGCATTGTCTGTCATCAATTATCCATCATCCCTCGATCAAGAATTGCTTATTACCACACTGGAGTCACTTTTTTCTGACTCAGTTTCAGTCAAACATGGAATATGGGCATATATCATCAATATCTCAGATGAGCTAGAGAATGAGCAAAACCCACCCATTAATGAGGTGATCTTGCATCTGATTAGCTGACTCTGAAGCCCGTATGTCTGACCCAGTTTTGATCAAACTCAGAATATATGCTTATATCATAAAGATTTAAGAGAAATTTGATAATGAGTCAGATAATTCATACTAATGGGATGATTGTAACGAAACTGGTTGCAGCTCATGAGGCCATATTCCTGATCTGATGTTTGATCAAGATCATGAACAGGATTAGTAAGGAGTTAGGTACACATATTATTGATGTGATCTTGCATCTAATTGGCTGAGCTTGTTACTGCTCTGGATGACACATTTCTGATCTGATTTTGATCAAACTTGAATGTGGGCTTATATCAACCTGATCTTGGATGAGTTTGATAATGAGCCAGATCCACACATATTATTCAGGTGTTCTAACTAGCTGAGCTTGTTACCACTCAAAAAGCTATATTTCAGATCTGATTTGATTGGACTTGCAATATATGCTTATATCATCAAGATTATGGATGATTTTGATAATTAGTCAGATCTATGGCAAAATAATGAGCTGATCTTGCATCCGATTGACTGACCTTGTTAACATTCTCAAAGCCGTTGTTCTGATCAGAATTTGATCAGACTTTGAATATAGTCCTATATGATCAAGATCTCACTTGAGTATGATTATGTATAGAATCCATTTATATTTTAATATTGCATGCGATTGACTGAGCCTGTTACCACTGTAGAGGCTGTAGTTCTTATCCAAGTTTGGTCAAGATCTTTGCATATTTGTGAGTTGATCTTAAATATGATTCTTACCTGAAGGAGACTGCACTTCTGATCCAATTTAAATCAAACTTGAAACTTGGTAAGTACGCTAATGTTGCCAATATGTTGGATAATTGTTATTATCAGGAAGACCTGTCTGCATATTTATGAAAGGATCTTGCACTTGAGTAACTGAGGTTTGCCACCCAAGGGACTATTCTTTTAAATTGGATTTTGATCCAACTCAGTAGATAGGTCTATATCATTAAGATCTTGGTTGAGTTTGATTATATTTGAAATTCATGCACATTAATGACATGACCTTGCATATAATTGGCTGAGTTGCAGCTATATCTTTTATCAGATTTTGATCAGACTTCTTTAATATTATTATATCATCATGATGTTAGAAGAGTTGGTTATGAGCAAGTTATACACACATATTAATGAGGTAATCATGTATCTGGCTAAACTTGAGACAGCTCTGGAGACCGAATTCAAATCAGATGTTGCTCCACTTTTGTAAATAAACTTTTTATCATTGTCATGGACAGGGTCTATAATAACTACACATATTAGCAAGGTACATTACACCTGATTGGCTGAGCTTGTTACCTTTCTAGATCTTGAGACGGATTTATCTTTCAGAACAGTTTTTATCAGTATATAGTAAAGTTGGTTCAATCCACATGACATAAAGATATGGAGATAGTTTACATAGGATGTGTTTTAATAATACTGCTTAGTGTAGTGGTTAACTGTAAGTCAGGTAAGCAGTATCAGGCCCAGTTGGTTCTCTTGTTATTGATGTCTCTTCCAGATTTACTTATTTTTGGCTTTAAGAAATGCCATTCAAACAATATCTGACCATCTTTCAAATTTTTTGTTCTCCTTGCTTTATCATTTCATTGTTTCTTTGAAAATGCAGAAATTTTTAATTTTTAATTAATGTAGCACTTGTTTTTGTTACGTATAACATGTATGCAGCAGATTTTTAATATTTAATACATTAGATAGTGATTTATATTTCAAACTTTTTATCAAATGCATTTTGTCTATCATTTGCATTAATACATGTTATAATATAAACCATAATAGCATTTGTGCTACCATATACGTGATCATATAATTTGTAAACATTTCAAGAAGATTTTTGTTTTTCACTTTTCTCATATTTTTACATTTTTAGTTCTCCAACATTTGTCCTTTTGCAGACAGGTTTATTCTTTTAATTTGAACTGGTTTTGGAATGGTTAATGCAACAAGATAGCCACACAGACAGATATACTGTACATGTAGTTCTTTCCATGTAAACCTGTTGATTTTAAAGTACTTATTAATGTTGTTATAACAGAACATAACTGTGCTAATTATAGTTATTTATATAAGAAATTTGATCATGTTAATTCATTTTATTTAATATGAAGAAAATAATAAGTGATATAAAAAAAATTATGTTATGGGAATTATAATCTGTGATACTCACAAGTTAAGCATTGTAAATGTTACACATTAGAGTTGTAGGAGATAGCTGTTACTGTTGAGATATCTAAATATGAGAAGCTCTTTTTAGATACTGTAGTTCTTCCTGACATTAGACTGTTGTTTTCGATGTAAATATTGTTGTCAGTTGTCAGATATTGTTGTGCCTTCTCACTTGAGACTGTTGAAACAGTTGGAGTTCATACAAATATTATCAGATACTGTAGTGCCTTCTCACTTTAGACATTTACAACAATTTGGGGTCCATATAAATACTGTTGTGAGATACTGTAGTGCCTTCTCACTTTAGACATTTACAACAATTTGGGGTCCATATAAATACTGTTGTGAGATACTGTAGTGCCTTCTCATTTTAGACATTTACAACAATTTGGGGTCCATATAAATACTGTTGTGAGATACTGTAGTGCCTTCTCACTTTAGACATTTACAACAATTTGGGGTCCATATAAATACTGTTGTGAGATACTGTAGTGCCTTCTCATTTTAGACATTTACAACAATTTGGGGTCCATATAAATACTGTTGTGAGATACTGTAGTGCCTTCTCATTTTAGACATTTACAACAATTTGGGGTCCATATAAATACTGTTGTGAGATACTGTAGTGCCTTCTCACTTTAGACATTTACAACAATTTGGGGTCCATATAAATACTGTTGTGAGATACTGTAGTGCCTTCTCATTTTAGACATTTACAACAATTTGGGGTCCATATAAATACTGTTGTCAGATACTGTAGTGCCTTCTCATTTTAGACATTTACAACAATTTGGGGTCCATATAAAAACTGTTGTCAGATACTGTAGTGCCTTCTCACTTTGGACTGTTACAACAGTATGGGGTCATTACAGGTACTGTAGTGCCTTCTCACTTGGACTGTTACAACAGTATGGGGTCATTACAGATACTGTAGTGCCTTCTCACTGGGACTGATACATCAGTATGGGGTCATTACAGATACTGTAGTGCCTTCTCACTTTGGACTGTTACAACAGTATGGGGTCATTACAGATACTGTAGTGCCTTCTCACTTGGACTGTTACAACAGTATGGGGTCATTACAGATACTGTAGTGCCTTCTCACTTTGGACTGTTACAACAGTATGGGGTCATTACAGATACTGTAGTGCCTTCTCACTTTGGACTGTTACAACAGTATGGGGTCATTACAGATACTGTAGTGCCTTCTCACTTGGACTGTTACAACAGTATGGGGTCATTACAGATACTGTAGTGCCTTCTCACTGGGACTGATACATCAGTATGGGGTGATTACAGATACTGTTTATGCTCAGTAATGAGTCACATACATGAAAACAAGCTTGTATGAAAAAAGCACATTTGGAACTTAGCAATATTTTTTACCAAATATAAAAGTCCATGCATGTATGTGGGAAGAGAAGACAAATTCTAAGATAAAAAATTTGTTGTTGTAATGGTTGCACTTTTCCTTTCTTGGTTAAATAGTGTGATCATTAATTAACTAACCATATTCAGAATTATCCTTTACCTTTTTTACTCATTTTCATTAATTAACTTAATATGCTTAAAATTTTGGTCTGCTTTTAATAGAAGTCTGATGGGGACTTATACAAAGTCATGCTCTGCTGGCAATCAAATCATTTTTTTCTTCAGGTTTGTAATAGTGAAAGATGGCATTTGATCAATATTGTTACTAATGATAACCATTCCAAATATAAAATGCAATGCCAATCTGTTGGAGGTCCCAGTTGTAATAAGACTGTGAACAACCTACTTTATGTTTTGTTTGTTAAATATGCTTGATAATCATAGATGTAAAAGCTTTATGAATAGATGTGTTGGTGATGTTTATCAGAAGTACATATATAAAAAAAATGCATAGAACCATCACCAATTTAAAAAAAAAAGAAACATATATGATGATTATCTAGATTTTGCAGCCTATGTTTGACCAGGTACTGTACAGGTGTTGATTTTGTTTTGACCAGGTACTGTACATATACTTTTTTGTTTCGACCAGGTATTGTACATATACTTATTTGTTTTGACCAGGTACTGTACATATACTTATTTGTTTTGACCAGGTACTGTACAAATACTTATTTGTTTTGACCAGTTACTATACATGTATTTTTTTGTTTATAATATATACACAGTTGAAACAGCTTAAATTGAGATCATATGTTGGATAAAGTGCTGATGGGATAAGGGCCTACGCTGTTTGAAACTTGGTGTAAATAACGATGACTATATCATGTTAACACGTTTAACTTTTAATTATTTCTTTTCTACCATTTCTTTATAATGTATCATGGGTAGTTTTTTATGTGCTGCTAAGTTTAAAATATTTGTATGCATCATGTATATTTTTATAATATAAACACTCAACATTTACATTCATTATAATTTATTCCTAATTGATCTCAAACTGTCAAAAATATATATATACATAACAAAATTAAATCATCTATTTTAACTGTTTTTCATAAGCAAGTATAGCAGTAAACATAACTAATTATACATTAATTTTTAATTTCCATTTGTATTCATGAATCAAGTTCATAATATTGCATCTGCTTAAATTTCAGTTTAAGTAAATTTATGGTCTTTTTCTGTTGGTGTTGATAAATATACAATGTTCAACTTATTATCACAAACAGATTCAGTGCTTTATTTTATCATACTCACCAAGTGGAAATTATCAAGCTTGGAGTAATGGAGTAACTTATCATTTTCACATAAAAAAAATAAGGACTCTCTTATTTATGAATGGAAATGAAATTAGGAAATATAATGTGGATGTTGTACCATTCTTATGCCAGATTATCCTCTCCAGTTTACTATTTGTCTCATTTTTACCAGCCCTTGTAGGCCTTTTGTAAAACACATTAAAGAATTAGGAAATTAACAGCAGCGTTAAATTTTTTTTCACTTTTGTGAACTCCAAAGTAAAATGTATAGTATAGGCAAGTAATTTTGGTATTGCTTGTTTTTTAAAGCATGGTGTCATATGTCAGCAATGGCTGAGTGCATCAATGAAATGTTGGAGTCTTTTGCAAGTCCATACCCACCCCCAAAGACGAGGCATAGCATTCATCAAAACCTTTGTTATCTAATGACATGTCATACTGTGCAACATTTATTGTTGGTGGTAAACTGTTGACATGTCATACTGTACAACATTTATATTCAGTGGTAAACAGTTGACATGTCATACTGTACAACATTTATATTCAGTGGTAAACTATTCAGTATAAATATTCAGTGGTGATCTATATTTTGAAATCAACAAACCGTGATTTAATTTGTTACAATCAGGAGTTTTTACAGATCAGATTTTGTTTCATGTTAATTTTTCATAAATGAGCAAGATGTCTGGAAATGTATAATATTTAGATGTTTGATAAGTTTCTTGACAACATAATACATGTACTGACATGTACATTTTAAATACTGATCATTCTTGTTATTTTGTCAGTATTTTGATCCAGATTCTTTATAGTAGATTGAAATTGTTGTTGTTGTTCAACTATTAAGAAGTGTTTGACATGAAATTATGATTTTAGATGCAGTGAAATGTAAGCTTCATCTTTTTGTGTGGTACATGTTCACTTCTGTGGTTCATTATAATTGTATTATTTTGAATTTAGGCTTACAATACAAATTGTTTTGATGACTACAACATCTGCATTTAATAGCATCTTACACTGTAAGATTTATAGTAACAGTCTTGCTCATATAAGGATCATATTATTTCATTTAAGTAGAACTTAAAAATCTTTATGTACTGCAGACTGAAACTTTCAATTAGCATTTTCAGTTGTTGAAAGTTTTAAGATAGAAGATAATTTATGCAGCAGGATTTGATGAGTCATTCAATTACAGCAAGAATGAGTCATTCAGAGACAGCAGGACATAGAGAGTCATTCAAAGACAACAAGACGTAGATAGTCATTCAAAGACAACAGGGCTTAGAAAGTCATTCAAAGATAGCAGGACATAGAGAGTCATTCAAAGACAACAAGACGTAGATAGTCATTCAAAGACAACAGGGCTTAGAAAGTCATTCAAAGATAGGACATAGAGAGCCATTCAAAGACAACAAGACGTAGATAGTCATTCAAGAACAGCACTGCTTAGAAAGTCATTCAAAGATAGCAGGACATAGAGAGTCATTCAAAGACAACAAGACATAGATAGTCATTCAAAGACAACAGGACTTAGTGATTTAAAGATAGCAAGGCATAGAGAGTCATTCAAAGATAGCAAGGCATAGAGAGTCATTCAAAGATAGCAAGGCATAGAGAGTCATTCAAAGATAGCAAGGCATAGAGAGTTGTTCAGATAATACAGAGTATTAGGTCATTCAGGTAATGGAGAGTATTGAGGTATCAAAGATTTAGTGTGTGTGTGTGTGTGTGTGTGTGTGTGTGTGTGTGTATATATATATATATATATAATGATTTTTATTTCCAGTTTAGACAAATCCAGTTGTATATGTGTTCCATTTTTAATGATGTTCCATACCATAACCAGTTAACATTTATCTTCCATGAATTTCTGCTAAATAACCAAATAATATGCACTATTTTTGGCAAACATTGTATGTGGTTTTCAGTATTAAGCTTAGCTTAGGACATGACAGTTTATTAGTAATGTAGCTAAGCAGTAAATCTTTTTTTCTTCAGCAAATTCAATTTTTATAACCGACATATAGATCAGGTGATACATTAATGTGGGAGTTAACACATCAACTCTTTACATTTTAATATTTCCATGTTATGTATCTTCTCATTGACATTTTAAAAATTTTATACAGGGTATGTATTATATGCATGATTAAAAATGATGCCAAATGTGCAAGGAAATCCATATTAGCTGAAGTGTTTATCCAAAACGTTTTAGCAGTAGTTACAGAACTGGTCTAAAACTAATAAAACAGAGTACTGCATTATTAGTTACTAGCATTGCTGGTCATAGACTAGAAGAGCTTATGCGATGGCCTGTTGTTTGTTGTCTGTCTATCCATTAGCATTAGATTCTTGTCACTCGTTCACCTAAACTATGGATGATTGCCATGAAACTTTATACGCAAATTCATCCAAAGGTTTAGTTTGTCATAAATGAAACAATGTGCTGCTCAGACATCCATTATGGTTACTTTGGTGATTATCTTAAAAATCATGTTATAGGCTACTGCTTCAAAATGGATGTTGTATCATCATGAAGTGTTCACTTAAAGATTTCTTACACTCTCTAGCTGGCCATAAATGAAAATGTTGACTATGTGACAGCAGATATGGCCACATTTATGGCTACTTTGAAAATCCTGTTAATGCTACTCCTTATCGACAGATGGCCATATTGACATGAGTTTGCCATAAAGACTTCTTTAGATGTCTAGTTATTCCTAAATGAAAATGTTGCCAACTGACATCTGATATGGTTGCAATGGTGGTCATCTTGAACCTCTTATCACCACATTTCATGAAGGGATGGTCATTATTGTTTTCATGTAAACACATTTCATAATATGTAGATAGTCCTAATTGAAAATGACAAAAATGTGACCTCCCAAAATGTGCTCTTCTCTATTCCCATTTCATTTTTTTCAAAATTATACAATACTGATTTTCTTTCTTCAGTAGGAAAGTAAGAATTTGTAGATAAGTGGTTTTTGATAACAACTAGGAGAGAGTTATAGCTGTACACAGCATGTAATGATCAGTGTATAAAAGTATATACTTAAAACAGGGAGAGCACTGTGACTACTGTATCATGTTGAGGTGATAATCTTGTAAATTTTGACTATCAACCACCTTGACTTTAATTGTTTCATATTTACATCACTAACAATGCTTACATATTGTCCATTCCAGAATTTTTAATAGTTGATATTTGATTGTTGAGATATTCTTTTGCATAATTTTCAGATTGTAATGAATAAATATATTCAGTCTTATACTTCATTGCTTCTCATTTCTTTTATCTTGACTAATTATTATCTTGCCTTTGAATCATCAACAAGATATAGCTATAATTTCTTCTATTGCATTGATGTTGTTGTTGTTCTCCTTGGTGTCAGCAATACATTTTTGCTTTTAGTTGAATGTCACACACTTTCTCAGAGTTATTTTTCACCTGGACAAATGGGGCCCCAATTGGCGGAGTGGTCTAAAGTGCTGACTGTTACAGATCACTGCCATCTCACCTATATCTGCCTGGGTTCGAGTCTCGGATTCAGCTAATGTGGGAATGTGAGAAAGCTTGCTAGTAGCTTCTCATGGGTCAGTGGTTCTTTCCGGGGTTTTCCTTGGTTCTGCCTCCACCATTTATATTGGCCACCATGTATAGCCAATCTTGTGCTGAAAAATGGCATTAAACCCTACAACAACAACAATCACCTGCACAGATAGTTATATGCAGGTAATATATTTTGTATTAACTATGTCTTGCACATATTTGACAAGAAAAAAATGTTTCTTTGTACAAAACAACTAGAGGACAAAAATAATTTGTGTGGATTAATAGCAATACTACATCCAAATCCACTCTTATCAGGAACATTTAATAAATCTGTTAAAAGTTCAAGCTTTTTTCCTGATATAGATAAACTGGCATCATAAGGTAGTCTATGTGCACTGCAGTAGTGTGCAGGGTCAAGTTTATATTGTATATTATATTGTTTTATACAGGCATTGTTGAGCTGTTAAAAAATATTGGACAGTGTTAGTGTGTCTTTCTTGTAGTCGTGAAGGTCACCTAATGTTCATTTGAAGTGTGACACATATTAGTAGTAATCATTATCAGATAAGATATAGTCCCCTCTAACTTGTGTAAAACTTTTCTATGGCTGATATAGAACTTTCATTTAATCAATCAGGACCATGAAGATACAGTACCTCTCAACTTTGAGAATCTAAGTTTTCATCAGTCACTTCGAGAATGGAGAATGTAGCCATATCTTTCAAGTTGTGTTTAAAATTCTGAGATTCTATCAATGACACGAGAAATGTTATACATTTAAAATGTCATAATAACAAAACTATTTACATCTGAAAAGCAAAAGTTTATCCTTTTCTATCTTTCATCAGTCACACATGGTGCCTTTGGTATAGTAAGTGACCTCATATTTCCAAGTGTTGAATCCAAGATCTTTCCAGTCATGTACATTCTTCCAGTTGTAAATCTTTTGGTCTAACTTGCTATACACTTCTTTGCAAGCATATAGAATCAATAATGGATGACAGATGTCTTCACAATTTATATTCAATCCTATTCACAGCACTTTTAGCAATCAGATATTTTATGTCCATATAAAGTTTTGGCAGTCATGTTTTTGCAGGTACTGCTCATAAATTTGCCACAAAGAATCTGCTGGTAAATGAAATCCAATCAATGTAGTCATGAAAACATGTACAACAATCCAAAGGAATCCTATCTTGTTGAATAAATTCTTTTAAAAGTAGTTGGTAATCCACGAAATCTGGAACACTGTCTTCGACTTCCTTCCAATGAATTTGGTGCAACACTATGACAAAAGTTGTGGCATGCTAAGTCTTATAATATCATTACATTTTATCTGACCATTGAACATTTTCAAAGTAATCATGTACCAATGGTTTAAATGTCAGCCATTTTGGATGCAATTGTTCTTTATGTTTTCCTTGAATTTAGACAAAGTCTCTAAATTCATTTTTGCAATCTTGGACGTAGGTTCTTAATGTACTCTTTTAAACTGACCATTTACAAAAATGTAATTCAGTTCCACACAGAAGTCATGGCATTGAGGGCTTTATATCCAAGTAGAGTTTTATGTCTGTCATTATTTGTCCCAGGAGTCGGTCTTCTTTTACTGTGAAAATAGAACTACTTAGTGGTATAAAAATCAGAAAATGATTCCGAGTTTGTACTTACTTAAGCCTTGGCATACTCTCTGTAAGTGAGATCTCGCAGCTCAGGAGGTAAACTACAAATCTTCTCGGCTTTTAAAGTATTCAAGATCAGGATCATATTTTGCACTGGCTGGAGGAAGTTACCAACAGTGGAGACCATCTTGAATGTTCAAGGTAAGTTGTATCTTTATATTCAAATTCATGAGGTTTAAACAACTGACTACTTTATCTCCATCATCCATGTAAATAAATCTGGCTAGAGCTAAAGATTTAGGAACAGGTCCTTTCCAGAAATTTTGGTCATTTCCCTTTGAACATCTGGAATTGACTTTCAAAATCACAATAACTTGGCAAAGTCACAGGAAATTTGTATTCTTTCATTTGTAATTCTTCATGAAGTTCTTATAGCAGTAGCCAATGTGGTTTCTGAGTGAAAAGGGCTATGACTCTATGGTCTCAAATTAAAAAATAGGAAGAAGCAAAACAACGAGTTTAGTAAAATTAACAAATAATTTAAGTTATGAAGTGAGAATTTTAAAGGAACATAAATTATTGTGCATAAAATCCCAAATAATCCTAAAAGTTCTATCACAAATCCAAAAATATTGAGTATTCTGAATGAATTCCAATATTGAATGTGCTGATGTACCAATAGTCTTGACATAGCACAATGATATAATCCAAATTGTTTTTGAATGAATTCACAATAATCCCAAAATAGTGATTTAGTCCAAAGTTCAATGAGCACATTGCTATTCCAGTGAATAATTTAAATAAAATTGATTCCTCAAATTATTTCTGAACACAACAGAATGAATTTAAAATGGGAATGAATATTTTCTTTTTTACCACAATGTTGTATATAAACCTAGGACACAGCAAAATGACCAGGATGTGGGTCACAAGTTCTCTTCTAGAACATTTTATAATAAGGTTAGATCTTGAACTCGGATATCAGTAAACAACTTTTTTGTAACTTAAAGACATGACAAAAATCAGGTACACAAAAACTATATCCTCAATCATGGATAAAAGGTCAAGCACACAAAATGAATTAAATGTACATAACAATAGACGAGATCCATAGATTGGATACATGAAAAACATTGTTTTGATAATATTGTGGCAATATCATACTACAGTGCTAATGCCGCAAGGTATGGCATCACTCTGGTCTCAATGTACAGCATTGTACTCAACTTCTTAGAGTTGGAGTCACAGTGTTGCTATGATGTATTTATCATTCTCGGTGAACGTTTGTATACAGAATGATCCTTCTGTCTTGGAAATCTCTCTCCTTATGGTCATGGTAACAGGTTGCAGTCGGGTAGTCATACTTTTTTCTGGTAGATGATCTGATATACTTGTTGAAAGGGTCAAATGACGTTTTCGGGAAACTGAAACGACAATGCCAAGCCAAAGAAAACGATCATTTGAGACTTTGTATTCATCAAGGCATTTTTAAAGTCACCAGTCCAGATCGAGTGTGGCACACCGGCAGAACTGATACCCTCCAAAGTCATCGACAAAATTCATCACGTTCAGCAATCCAACGATGAGCTTCACATCACCGATGGCAAAGCCACACTTTACACGACCCACGTTTCCCCTCCGAAAGGGAGCGGGCAATGCAGAACGTGTTGTTGGTGAAAAACATTCGCAGCATCAAACGCAGCATCGTCCAAATTAACAGCTTGCAAGACCACGTGTATTTAGCCCGGGCCATCGTCGTGGGTGAAACGTATGTCGACAAGAACGAAACCGCAGAATGGAAAAGAGCCTGGGAGAGCATTCGATTATCGGACCGACCCAAACAACTAAGAGAAGCAGAACTACTGTTACGGAAGACACTGCCTGTGGTATTCCTGAAATGCCAAAAAAATTCTAGATGTCTTGGTTCCACGCTACACGTTGAAAGTGTACCCTCAAATGGTTCATGGATCTCTCGTGTTACGAGGCCCCAATTTCCCAGACCAAATACATTCGCGTCTGTCATCGTGAAGAACATTTCGATGCCATTACCAGTATCATCGGATTCCTCGGATATAATTATTATTGTGAGAAATGTGACCAAGGGTTCTGCAACCGAGATCTATATATTTATTACGGAGAGAGATGCCGGGTTGCTTAGCGTTTAAACCTCGCATTCCCGAATGAAAAGAATAAATTCATTTCTCTGCTTGCTATGGAATCTTTGGCAGTCCTACGTGCTACGAAGAACATCACATGACACACGGTCAACAATAGACAAGTGCTTGCTAACTAATGAGATTGTGTTATTCTTGAGAACATCTCATGCGTACCAACAACGCTAAATCCAACATTTGTCAAGGAAAGAAACGATGTAGTATTTGTCACCAATTCGTGGACTTTGAACATCAATGTTGCATCCAAAATACAAACATGAACAGGGAAGAGACCTGAAGGATAAAATGAAGAAAATGACGCAAGGAAATTTCATCATTTTGATTTCGAATGTGTACAAGAGACAGGCATTTACATCCCTAAGTTCTGCGTCGCTCATAGGGCTTGCGAGAAGTGCATCAAAGAGCATATCTTTTTTCATTATCCTCATTGTAGCACGTGAAAAATCTTTCGAGGACTCTACACTCTTAGAGATTTTGTTCTTAGACCCTATCGACGACATGTGTAGCGACGAGGACATTCAACGTTTCGGAGAATGCAATCGCTATGCTATGGTGCTAGCTCACAATTTCTCAGGATACGATGGACAATTTCTTCGGAAATTCTATTCCTAACAAGGCACCGACTGCCCCCAAGTCACCATGAGCGGAGCCAAACTCATCTATATGAAAATGGGACAAGTAGAATTTAAAGAGTCCATGAATGTGTTGGCCATACCTTTAAGTCGAATGCCTAAAATCGTTTGGAATGACAGAAATGGCCAAAGGGCATTTTCCACTTTTTCAATACCCAAGCCAATCAACATGCGGTCCTCTTGTATGAATACGTGATAGTATCTCTCTCAATGTCTATCATATATGTTGCATTCACACACACACACACACACACACACACACACACACACACACACTTTAGTTTCTTTTAAAATCATTTAGATTGAAATTATAATAACATATGGAAGATACCTCAAAAAAGTGTCAGCAGTCACAAGAAAAGTTACTTTCGTTTTGTAATTATGTCAAACACTTACACCTCTAAAATATTGTAAGTAGTTAATGGGGATACCGTAGGGACAATGGGAAAATACTTTACGGGACCCTACTTTGTACAATGGGGACAAGATTTATAGGGACAAAATATCACCCTGGGATACTATAGGGACAATGGGAATTTGAACAGGTAGGATGACGTCACAGTACTGTACACTTACAACAATGTAGCAAGTACCGTGACATCATGCCACCTGTTTCATTTCTATACAAAGTTTTATGCATTCGCGTTCGTGTCAGCGGATAGTATAGAATGTTTTATGCATTCGCGTTCGTTTCCATAGAGTGATGAACATCAATCTATCTCTCCCAAATTATACAACCGACTAACAAAAATTTAGGTTAAGAGAATAATGTTTTTGGGAGTTAAACATAAATTATACAATCGAATAAAAACATTTTCGGCAAGAAAGAATAAATCTTTTCGAGGCATATGAAAGTGACCCTGAAAAGGGCCTTTGGATTTCTTCTTTGTCTTCTTCTAAGTTCTTCTTTTCCTCCACCAACTTCTTATTTTCTGTCCTACACTTTTTTCACCTCCACTTTTTGTCTTCTTCTCATTCTTTTCCTCCTCCTCCTTTTTCTCCTTCTCCATCTCTTTCTCCTCCTTCTTCCTTTTTCATTTTCTTCTTCCTTTTCTATCTTTTCATTCCACTCCCTCATTCTCCTTTTGTCTTCTATATCTTCATTTTCGTCCTTTTCAATCCAAATCATTTCATTTAATATGTCCTTATTTCTCTTTAAATTATTAATTTCCATGCTTAGTCTATGTGGACTATACGCCCCAAACTGCATTCGGACTAGCATCTCCTCCACCATTCCTAAGGTGTCCACCACCCCCTGCAATCTAATCATTCTCTCCATGTTGCTCGCCATGTTGTATTTTGTGTAGAATGGCGCGAATACGATCCGATACGATAAGGATTAAAGTCGCCTGTGCACTTGTGTGCTTTTGCAACTGGTTATAGCCCCGGGCTGGGCCCTTTGCCCCGGGCTGGGCTTATTCAGTCTGTTGGAGGTATGAGCATGGTGCCATCACAGCCTCCCATATACGTCTGGCAGCGAGGAAAGGCGGGAAGGACCGCAGGAAAGGCTGCGTAAAACGCCACCGCAAGACCCCCGCGACAACCCCTAGAGCACCCCCAAACCCGCGACCCCGCGCCCAGATCGAACAGTTTGGTCAAATTGTGTCCATTTTATCTAGTGGACAGCCCTATACCAGTGATGTGTAAGCCACCTGTGCAATTGTTCAAGTGATTGGAGCTGTTAATTTTGAATAATTTGTAAAGTTTGAATTTTGTGTACTTGGCGTACTTACGTGTTTGTATAAAGGTTTCCAATCTGTAGGATGTTAGCCATGCCATTAGCATTATTTGCGCTTAGGTTTTGGTGGTTGTTGTTTTTTGACGGTGGAGCCAAAGGATCGATACTGTTGTCTTTTCGGTCTTCAAACGCCAAAATGAAGACTCTCGTGGTTTTTGGAGGTGGGACTCTCTCCTCTCATCTTCCGCAATTTTGCCTCGAGTGCGGGTTCTTAGTGGGAAATCTCAATCAACACTGGCTTGTCGATATGAGGATCCCACCCGGGTATTTGCTAGTATGTTTTCCCTAGCACCCGTTTTATGCCCGTCTTTTTCCCTTGTCTTTGCGGGTAGGTGTGAGGAGAGAGATGTTTGTAGCAGCAGGTAGAGCTTCCTGGACTGCTACATGGGGTGGGGATTTCCTTTGATTTGTAAAGTCGTGGGTAGAGCTTCCCTGTTACTTCACTGCTTGGCCATTTCGAGTGGTGACGACAATAGCTCCTTCTTTCGAGGAGGAATTGTACCTCGAGCTGGTTAGTTATGCTTGTCCGGTATGCTTTTGTGAGGGAAGGGAGACGTTGGAGCAGCAGGTAGAGCTTCCTGGACTGCTCCAAGTTTTAAGAGTTCCTTTGATATGTAGTGTAGCTGGTAGAGCTTCCTAGCTACTTCACGGTTTGTCGAACTCCAGTCCCACCCCCACCCCACCCCCACCCCCCACCCCTGTTCCCCGAGTTCCGACCTGATGCTGGGGCTTTAGTGGGAAAACTTTGGTCAACACTGGCTTGTTGACGTCAGGATCCCACCCAGGTATTTGCTAGTCTGTTTTCCCTAGCGCCTGTTTTATGGCCCCCGCATCCTTTTAGTTTGCTTGTCCTGGTTGGGGTTAATGGGCTGAAGTATTCTGCCTGCTTTCGGGTGGGGGCTGGTGCAGCAGGTAGTGCTTCCTGGACTGCTCCCGTGGTTTATACTTCCTTTGATTTGTGGTGCAGCGGGTAGTGCTTCCCGGCTACTTGTCTACTTTGCTTGTCCGATACCAAATTACATAAAAGAAAATAAATAAATAAAATAATTAAATAAATTTAAGGAGAGTTGTAAGGAGATCCCCTCTCCCTCACATCTGATAAAATTTAGTAGAATAACAAGGAGATCCCCTCCCCTTCACTTCTTCGGTCCTGGTGTCGGAGCTTGGGCGTTTTGTTGGGAGATCTTTGGTCCCTCTTGATTGGGAGATTGGTACAGCTGTTCTGTATCACTCCTTTTCTTCCTTTTCTTGGGTCCTTTGTTTTATGTTGTTGCCGTGGTCGTCTGTGGATCCTTTGACTGGTTTTGATGGTATGTTTCATTCCCCTTTTCTTTGCAACCTCGTCTTTTGTTTTAATCCGTCAGGCTGTTGTCTTAATGTCTTTGGTTTAGTTTCATGCATATATTATGTCTTTAGAAGGATTATATATATATATATATATATATATATATATATATATATATATATTTGTTATATTTTTTTAAAATAAAATATATAGGTGTTAGTGAGTATGGTGGGACCATGCCGGGGAGATAATATGTGAATGGGTGGTCCCATGCAGGGGAGATACTTAGATATCGGGTGTTCTCATGCAGGAAGGATGTTGGGGTAGCGGGGGGTGGGTGTTATTCTTACCTGTGTTTATTATATGTGTATTTCATCGTTTTGGGATCTCAGTATTTAAGATTGTTTGTTTTGTTGCTATGAATTAGCTATACAGCTGTTCCTGTGCCTTATGTCTTTTAGTGTGGATTTGTGTTTCGTGCTTGGACTTGCCGTTAGGCTGGCCCCAGGCCATATTCCATTTTATATGTAATTTGTGATATGTCGTTGTTCTTTCTTGTGTGCTATTGGTGGTATGTTTTAATTATATGTGTTTGAATTTGTCAATTTACTTCAGGAATAGGATGATGCTGTTGTAGGTTGTCTCTAGGTTTTTGTTCTTGGTTTAATCCAATATTTCTGGGTACGTTGCTGGTGATTCGATTCGTTTTTGGTATTCCTTGAAGTTGTTCCTCTGTATGTGGTATTTATTGCAGTCATTGAATATGTGGTGGAGTGTTTCCGGTTCCGTGCAATGTGGGCAGTTTGTGTTGACGTTTTCTTGGTTCGTTATGTGTTTTCCATAGCTGGTTTGTAGGAGTGTTTTCCCTGTTTTAATTCTGTTGATTACTTGTTGTTCGTTATTTTGCAGTGTTTTGGGCATCCTGATGCTTCTGGTTGCTTCTTTTTGTAGTTGGTATAGGTGTCTGCCTTTGTTGGAGTTGTCCCAATGCTGTTGCCATTTTTGGTTTATCTGTTGTCTTACTTTGCTGTATAGTTCTTGAACGCTATAGTCAATGTTTTGGATTTCACTGTGCTGTAGACTTTGCATGGCTGCGAGATCAGCTTTGTCATTGCCAGATAGGTTGATATGGGAAGGTACCCATAGGAATTCCACCTTGAACTGGTTCAATTCCAGAATAAACATTGCTTCCTGTAGCGTGTTACCCCGGCTTGTAGATGAGCCTTTTTCAGGACACTCAGTGAATCCGTGATAACTACATGTTTTTTGTTGGTTTGGGTTTTTATCCATGTTAATGCTCTTTTTATTGCCCAAAATTCCGCTGTGTAAATGGAACATCCGTCAGGTAGTCTAGCTTCGATTTTGGTGTGTAGTTCTGGCACTATGACAGCTGCCGCTGTTCTGTTGAGTTCTTGGGATTTTGAGCCATCTGTGTAGATTTTTATATGTAGAGCGTATTGTTCCTCTAAGATTTTAGCAATTGCAGTTAGGAGTTTCCAGGGGTTGTGCTGTTTATGTTCTAGTGTCCTCACTGTAAGGTTTATTGTGGGTGCGTTGTTCTTCCATGGTGTGAGGTCGTAGATTTCATGCTGTTCTGCCTGAGTTTCTGCTATTTACATTTCTTCTTTCAGCGTGTGGACTTTCTTGCAAGCCGGGGGGTTGGGTACTAGTTTTGTGCTGAATGGTTTCTCGCAGTTCCTGAAAGCTGTTCTGGATTGTTTTCTGGGTGAATGGAGTTTCTAATAGCATATCGTAAGATATGTTCTTCTCTTCTGATGTGCAAGGGTAGGTCTCCTGTTAGTATCTGTAGTTCGTCGTTTGCTGTGTTTGGTAGTACACCTGTACATAGTCTTGGTGCCTTGTATTGGATACCGTCTAAATTTTGAAGAAGGTTTTTGTTTGCTGAATCATATATTTGACATCCATAGTCTAGTTTGGCTCTGATTAGCGACCTGTAAAGCATTAGTAGTGTCTGCTGGTCTGCTCCCCATGATGTTCCTTGTAAATGTTTTATTAAGTTGAGGTCTTGTTTGCATTTGCTGATTAGGTCTTTGATGAGGTAAGTCCAAGTGAGGTGTTCATCTAGTGTCATACCTAAGAAGTATGTCTGCTTGACGAATTTGATTGGTGTTCCTTGTAGGTATAAAGTTGGATATTTGGGTTTGCGTTTGTTTTTTGGGGAGAAGAGCATTCCAACTGTTTTTTCGCTGGAGATTTTGAAGCCCCGGTTGGTCTCCCACCTTGATATTCAGTCGAGATTCTTCTGTAATTGGTTGAGGTATGTTTGGTTGTTAGGATTTCCCACTTTCCAAATTCCGCTGTCGTCGGCGAACTGGGATAGACCAATGGAGTTGTCGATGTAGTCGGTGAGGTTGTTGACCATTATGTTGAAGAGCGTAGGGCTTATTACACTCCCTTGTGGTGTTCCGTTGTTTAGTGTGTATATGTTTGAGGTTTTGTCGCCTATTGTAGTTCTAATTTGTCGTCCTGTTAGGAAGTTCGCTATCCATCGATGCATCCTTCCGTTGATCCCATAGTGGTTTAATTTGGAGATGAGTCCTTTGGTCCATACGAGGTCGAAAGCTTTTTCAAGGTCTAGGAAGATTGCTATGAGGTGTCTTTGCGATTTTTGTTTAGCGTTAAGGGTTAGTTTGATGTCTGCTTCTAATCTGATTAATTGGTCGATTGTGGATCGTTTGTTCCGAAAGCCGCTCTGGTTTTCGGTCAGCAGGTTGTTTGCGTCCATGTGGTGTTTAATCCTATTGGTTACCATTGTTTCCGTGAATTTGCATATGGAGTTTGTCAGTGAGATGGGTCTGTATGAGGTAACTAGTTTTGTGTTTTTTCCGGGTTTTGGTATTGGTATGACGATTGCTTGTTTCCATGATGTTGGTATGTTTCCTGTTTTCCATATTTGATTTATCATGTCTATTGCTATCCGTTGCATGTTTGTTGGTAGTTGTTTGTATATGGTGTATCCAAGGTTATCTTCCCCTGGTGCGGTGGTTTCTTTTTTTGTTTTGTAGGGTTTGTTTCCATTCGTGTAGTGTAAAGTAGTCGTTTAGAGGTGAGCTGTTGCTGATTTGTTCTGCGCATTGGTCTGTAAATATGTGAGGGTATTTGTCCTCTATTAGTTGTCTTTGAGTCATAAATGTCTGTGTATGGTTTTGGTTGCTGCTAGCATGGGCGAAGTGTTGCGCTAGTAGTTCCGCCCTTTCTTGGTTGGTTTGTGCTCCCTCTATTTTTGGTGTTGATTTAGGTGCATTTCCTCTGATAGCCTTAATTTTTGCCCAATACTTCTTTGGATTTGGTTCTATGTGTGAGCGTGGAGCAGTATTCTTTCCAAGGTTTTTGTTTGGCTTCTTTAATAACTGCTTTTACAATGGTTTCTTGTTGTTTATATGCGACGAGGTCGGTAGATAGTTTTGTGTGTTGGAATCGGTTAAGTGCCCTTTTTTTTCTCTTGGATTGCCTTTTTGCATTCATCTGTCCACCATGGTATATGGCCTTTACTTATCCTTCCGCTTGTTTTTGGTATTGATTCTTGCGCTGCTTCGTTTATAACTGTTGTAATGTTGTTGTAGTAGGTGTTAGCGTCGCTGCTCTGTATGTCTTCAATATGTATATTGCACAGTATTGCTTGGAATTGGTTCCAGTCTGCTTGTTCTACTTTCCATTTTTGTGGGTTACTTTCCTGTTCTCTTGGGCTTTGTAAGTAGATGGTTGTACTTATTGGAAAGTGGTCACTACCTAAGGCACTTTGTTGTAGTACTTCCCAATCGATTATTTGTGCCATAGATGGTGTAGCAAGTGTTAGATCCAACGTTGTGAGTTTTCCAGTCGTAGGGTCTATTCTTGTAGGTGTTCCTGTATTTAGTATAAGAAGCTGATTGTTTCTGGCGTATTTTTCCACTCTTTTTCCCCTTGTATCCGTGTGTTTTCCTCCCCACTCTTTGTTGTGCGCGTTGAAGTCCCCGCAGATAATGCTATTTTTGTTTCTTTGGTGGAGGATTTGTCGGTGGCTGTTTGTGAGGTTGATGGTGTGGGTAGGGGGGTCGTAGATGTTGTAGATTGCGATAGTTTTATTTCCTATTTTGATTAAGATTCCTTGATGTTCGATGTGATTGTTTTCAGTGTCGACTTTGGTGTCAAGTTCGGTTACTTCCGGTATTGAGTGGTGTATATATATTGCGAGTCCTCCACCTCGGTTTCCATTTGTCCAGTGTTTATGATAGCTGGTATCGTAATCTTTGATCTTTGGTAATTTCACGCAGGTTGCTGGTAACATTGTTTCCTGGAGACATATTATATCTGGTTTGTGGGTGGTGTTGTTATTGCTTTTACTAATTCGGCGAGGTTTATAAGTAGTCGTCTGCAATACCATTGCCAGATGGTTATTATTGAATTTTGTTTGTTTCCTTGTCTGTTGAGGCGGTGATCCATATTATCATTGGAGGAGTTTGGTTGTTGTTGATTTTGGTGAGGAGTAGTATTTGTGTTCGTTCCTGTAGGGTTGTAATCCATTATGGGGTTATTTTCTGAGTTGTGGCTGATTTGTGTTGTTCCCTGTGCTTCAAGTTGTGTGGCCGTTGGTGATGGGACAGTGGTTTGAACATGAATAGTATTTGCTTGGTCATTACCTGTGACTTTGCCATGTGCCTGTGTCTTGTTGTTGAGGTTGGATGGTTGTCTGTTGTAGTTTTGGGGTGTATAGTTTGCCCGATGTCATTGAACTGTAACTTCCATCCCTGCAATTTGGGTAATTTTCTGGTATTTGGCTACCAGTTGCACCATATGATGATGTATTTGCTGCGTGGTCTCATTATATTGAACATATCGCTATGATGTTGCATCAAAGTTGTTGCCAGGGTTTTGGTATTTATTCGCAGGAATTTTTCGTTGTGGCTACTAATGAACAGCGTCAAATGTGCTGGATGATATTTGTGTTTTTTGGTGTTCCATTCTTATTGTTGTTATCTGTGTTTTTGTTGTTGGTGTTGATTGTTTAGGCTTTTTTGATGCTGACTCGGTTTGTTGGTACTCGTTCATTTGTATTGTTTGTTCTCTTGATTTTGGGTGCTCCTTTGAGTGGATGTTTTGCTTTGGGTGTTGTGGCGTGGTCCTCATATTCTAGTGGGCAAATGGTGTTTGTTTCTTTTTGTTGGTTTTGTTGTATTTGTTCTTCTTCGCTTTCTTGTAGGGCTTTTGTTATTTCTTCCATTTCCTATGATGTGATATATGTGGAGGGTCCTGCCTCTTGGCTGTTATGGATGGTGTATTTTCTTTTTCTGTTGTTATTGTTGTCATTAATGTTGTTGTTGTTGCTGGTTTTTCGTTTCTTGTTTCCTGATGGTGTTGCACCCCTATTTACGGTGTCATTTGCCTTTTTCTTTTGGTTTTATTTTTCTGTTGCTATTGTTGTTGGTACTTTGTTGTTTTGAGTTGGAAATAGAGTCAAGTATGGTGAACGATACTCGTGCGTCTTTGCACCGTCATCAGTGTTGTTGTTGGTTTTGTTGTTGATATTGTTTGTGGTGACTTTTGTGGTGTCGTCTCGGTTTGTTGTTATTCGTTTCTTTGTGTTGAGTGTTGTCTTGATTTTGGGCGCTCCTTTGGCTGGCTGTTTTCCTTTCGGTGTTATGGCGTAGTCCTCATATTCTAGTGTAGCTTGGCAAATGGTGTTTGTTTCTTTTTGTTGTTTTTGTTGTATTTGTTCTTCTTCGCTTTCTTGTAGGTCTTTTGTTATTTCTTCCATTTCTTTTGATGTGATATGTGTGGAGGGTCCTGCCTCTTGGCTGTTATGGATGGTGTATTTTCTTTTTATGTTGTTATTGTTGTCATTAATGTTGTTGTTGGTTTTCCGTTTCATGTTTCCTGATGGTGTTGCACCACTATTTACGGTGTCATTTATCTTTCTCTTTTTGTTTTCTTTTCCTGTTATTGTTGTTGTTGGTACTTTGTTGTTTTGAGTTGGAAATAGAGTCAAGTATGGTGAACGATATTCGTGCGTCTTTGCATTGTCATCGGTGTTGTTGCTGCCTGTGTTGATGTTGTTGTTTGTTTTGACTTCTGTGGTGTTGTCTCGGTTTGTTGTTATTCGTTTCTTTGTGTTGAGTGTTGTCTTGATTTTGGGCGCTCCTTTGGCTGGCTGTTTTCCTTTCGGTGTTATGGCGTGATCCTCATATTCCAATGATTTTTGATAATTGATATTTTGTTTTCGTTGTCCGTGTTCGCTGTGTTGAAGTGCTTTTTCTATTTCTTCCATATTTTTTGATGTAATATGTGTAGATGTTCCTGTTTTTTGGCCGTTATGGATAGTGTATTCTCGTCTCATGTTTTTAATGTTGTCTTTAATGTTGTTGCTGTTGTTGTTGTTGGCTTTTCGTTTCCTGTTTCTTGGGGGTGTTATATCCCCATTTCTGGTATGATTTACCTTTTTCTTGTTATTTTCCCTCTCCGTTGGTGGTGTTGTTGTTGCTGTTGTCCCATTGTTGTTTTGGGTTATTATTGGTAGTAGTGTGTTCGTTTCTTCTGCCTTGTTGTTGCTTTCCTGTGCCCTTGTGACTGTGGGTTCGTTTATTACCATGTGTTTTACGGTTTCTGTTGTTGGAGGGTTGTTGGTTGTTGTTGGTGTTATTATTTTGTTGGGTGTGTCTTCTTCGATCCGTGTTGTTGTTAGTTCGTTGTTATTGATGTGGTGCCCTCTTCTGTAGGTTGTGGCTTCTAGTGTTGTTACGTTGTCGTTGGCATGTCCTGGTGTTTGCATTGGTGTCGTTGGTTTGTCCACATTATTACATTCTTCTGTTATTTCGATTTCCGTTTGCACTTGTATTCTCAATGGTTTCCGTCGCCTTGTAGCTTCGATTTCTTTTAGTGCTTCTTCAAGGGTGGTAATTGGTGCCTTTGCCAGTGTAGTGTTTTGTTTGATGTATCTTCTTGCTGTGCCATCTAAGATTGTTTTGGTGATCTCTTTTGTTGTTGTCGTGGATCGATATGTCTCTATGTTGATAGTGCTGGTAGATTCTTGGTTCCTTGTCAATGTAGTGCTAGGTTTGCTTGTTTTTTGGGCATCTGTCGGTGTGGTTTTTCTCATCTTTCTGGTGAGTTTGTTGGCGTCCCGTCTATTTCTGTTAAGTAGTTTCACTTTGTTGCTTGGTCCTTGTTCCATGTTGGATTAATTGTCGTGTTGCACTTATGTTGACACTTGTTTACTTTACCTGGTTTGTTTATAATTTTACGTAATGCTGACACTTGGTTGCCTTACCTGGTTTGCTTATAATTTTACGAAATGCGGTTTATATATATATATATATATATATATATATATATATATATATATATATATATATATATATATATATATATTTTCTTTTTCTCTGAGAGGATTATGTTAAGTTGCGGTTCTCTAATGTTAAGATGGAATCTTTACGCTCATGCAAAAAATATGAACTATTTATATATCTTGTTTGTATGGTTCTAAATTATATATCCCTGTATTTATATAAGTCTTGTTTATTTACGCGTTAATTGTGTTTGTTTGGTGGCGGTGTATGTAGAGTTATTGTTGATGTGTGTTATTACCGAATAGGATTGTTCGTTACTCGTGACCTTTATATATTGGGCTTATTTGTGTTTATGAGTTCGAATTTTATTGGTCGCAGTTTTGCTTGCTTTAGGGTTGTAATGTATTCCCAGTGCAAAGTTGAGGTCTTTTGTTATACGCGCTTGTTACACTTTAGTTTGTACCTGTAAGCCTGTTATTAGATAGAAGGGCGAATCTGGTTGGTTGTTGGAATTTGGTTCTGTTTTTCGGTTAAAGTATAAGCCTGGTTAGCTATAGGAGCGTGTTACAAGTTGTTATTATATATTTGGGTTGTTTGTTAGTGTAAGTCTGAATCTGATTGGCTGTTTGGTTTTGGCGCTTTTTGAAGTTTGGTTGTTGATCCGACTCGGTATCTCTGTATTTCTACAATAGGATAGTGTTGGGTAGCTATGCGCTCTTGTAACAGTTTAGTATTCTATAGCGAGCTTACTTGTAAATATAAGGTTGAATATGACTGGTTGTTTTGTTGTAGCGCTCGTTGGAATTTGGATGTATCGCTAGTGTTCGTTAAGCAGTTTCTGATTTGACGATCGCTTAAATATATATATGTAAAAGTTTCAGGAGGTGTGTAGTACAAATAAGCGTATTCCGTGCGTGTGTATTTTTATTGTAGGCTTTGGTAGAGTGGTTATTAGTGAAGACTGATTAGTATTGTTATATGTGGGGGCTGAGTTGTTAGGTTGTCAGAATAAAAACAGTAGTTACAAGATATTTAAAAATAAGGTATTTCGGAGTTGTTAGTTATTGTTAGTTATATGTTATTGTAAGTAGATATTCTCTTTACCTTATGGGAGTACCTTATTGGAGTTAGCGCAAGACACAGTCAGTTTAAGTCCAGTATCGGTTTACTGCGGTCAGCGGTCGGTCAAGATTCCTTTGTTCTTGGTGGTGGAGGGAGGCTCCCTGCTGAGGCAGCTGCGTGCCTGTCTTGTTAGTCAGTTGTTAATTTCGGCTGGATATCTTAATTTTGTCTGTAATTTCTCCCGAATCTGGTAGATTTGTCTGTTCTGTCGTATTTCCTTGGTCTGTTGTAGAGCGAATTTGTGATTTTTGCGATTTTTAGGCGATTTCCCCGCAGCGGCGTGGAGTACGTCTGGTGATGTCGAAAGTGATGCTGGGTGTGTGTCACTTGTATGTTGTTGTTTTAAGGATTAAATTCGCCTATGCACTCAAGTGCTTTTGCGACTAGTTATAGCCCCGGGCTGGGCCCTTTGCCCCGGGCTGGGCTTTCAGTCTTTCGGAGGTATGAGCATGGTCCCATCACAGCCTCCTATTTTGAGTCTGGTAGCGAGGAAAGGCGGAAAGGACCCCAGGAAAAGGCAGCGCAAAACGCCACGGCAAGACCACCGCGACAACCCCAAGAGCACCACCAAGCCCGCAACCGCGCGTCCAGACTGGACAGTTTGGTCAAATTGTGTCCAGTTTTTCTAGTGGACAGCCTTATACCAGTGATGTGTAAGCCACCTGTGCAATTATTCTAGTGCTTGGAGTTGTTAATTTTGAATATTAATTTGATAAGTTGGAATTTTGTGTACTTTGCGTACTTGTGTGTTTGTATAAAGAGTTTCCAATCTGCAGGATCTTAGCCATCCCATTAGCGTTATTTGCACGTAGGTTTTGAGGGTTGTTGATTTGAACGGTGGAGCCAAAGGATCGATACTGTTATCTTTTCGGTCTTCAAACGCCAAAATGAAGACGGTCATGGTTATAAAAAGAGGGACTCTCTCTCTCTCCTCAACTTCCACAGTTTCGCCTCGAAAACGGGTTCTTATTGGGAAATCTGTAATCAACACTGGCTTGCCGATATTAGGATCCCACCCGCGTATTTGCTAGTATGTTTCCCCTAGCACCCGTTTTATGCCCGTCTTTTCGCTTGTCTTTGCGGGTAGGTGTGAGGATAGGGATGTTTGTAGCAGCAGGTAGAGCTTCCTGGACTGCTACTTGGGGTGGTAATTTCTTTTGATTTGTGAAGTCGCGGGTAGAGCTTCCCTTGTTACTTCACGGCTTGGCCAGTTCGAGTGGGAACTACAATAGCTCCTTCTTTCGAGGAGGAATTGTACCTCGATCTGGTTAGTTTTTGCTTGTCCCGTACGCTTTTGTTACTTGGGGGAAGGGAGATGTTGGCGCAGCAGGTAGAGCTTCCTGGACTGCTCCATGTTTTAAGATTTCCTTTGAAATGTGTTGTATCGGGTAGAGCTTCCCAGCTACTTCACAGCTTGTCTGCCTCCAGCCCTCCCTCCCCTTGCATAACTGACTGAAGGATTAAAGTCGCCTATGCACTCGAGTGCTCTTGCGACTGGTTATAGCCCCAGGCTGGGCCTTCGGAGGTATGAGTATGGTGCCGTCACAGCCCCCTCGGAGGTATGAGTATGGTGCCATCACAGCCTCCTATTTTTAGTCTGTATCACAGCCCCCTATCTTGAGTCTGGCAGCGAGGAAAGGCGTAAAGGAACCAAGGAAAAGACAGCACAAAACGCCACCGCAAGGCCCTGAGACAGCCCCCAGAGCCCCAACAAACCCGCGACCACGCGTCGCGCACCAGCCCAGTGTCAAGACCGAACAGTGTGGTCAAATTGTGTCCAGTTTTTCCTAACGGACAGCCCTATACCAATGGTGTGTAGGCCACCTGTGCAATTGTTCTAGTGTTTGGAGTTGTTAATTTTGAATGATTTGATAAGTTTGAATTTTGTGAACTTTGCGTACTTGTATGTTTGTATAAAAGGTTTCCAATCTGCAAGATGTTAGCCATCCCATAAGCGTTATTCGCGTGTAGGTTTTGAGGGTTGTTGATTTTGATGGTGGAGCCAAAGGATCGATACTGTTATCTTTTCGGTCTTCAAACGCCAAAATTAACACTCTCATGGTTATGTAAAAAAGGGGGAATCTCTCTCCACAACTCCCACAATTTCGCCTCGAGAGCGGTTTCTTAGTGGGAAATCTTTAATCAACACTGACTTGCCGATATCAGGATATCAGGCCATTCAGTCTGTTGGAGATGTGAGCATGGTGCCATCACAGCCCCCGGCAACGAGGATAGGCGGAAAGGATCCCGGAAGGCAGCAGCACCAAACGACACAGCAACGCCCCGGAGACAATCCCCGGGAGGCACCCCCAAATCCCCCAACCACGCGCCCCGGCCCAAAGCCAAGGCCGGATTTCCTGTCAAATCTTGTCCAGTTTTTTTAATTGGACAGCATTATACCAATGATGTGTAAGTCACCTGTGCAATTTTTCAGTCGTTTGGGGTTGTGAATTTTGAATACTTTAATGAATTGGAATTTTGTGTACTTAGCATACTTGTGCCTTTGCCGAAAGCGGTTTCCAATCGTGTGGGATGTTTGCCATTCCGTTAGCATTATTTGTGCTTAATCTTTTTGGTGGTTTTTTATTTTTGAGGGTGGAACCAAAAGGATCGAGTTTGTTTTGTTTTTGTTGGTCTTCGTATGCCAATAGGAAGACCCTTGGGTTTTTATTTAAGAAAGGGAAGGTGGCACTCTCTCCTCATCTCCAACAATTTTCCTCGCGAGCGGGTTCTTGGTGGGAAATCCTTTTTGTCAGCATTGGCTTGCCGCTATTAGGATCCCATCCGGGTTTTATGCTGGCATGTTTTTCCCAGCACCCGTTTTGTGCCAATTTTGCTTGTCTTGTGGATGAGCGTAAGGAGAGAGATGTTTGCAGCAGCAGGTAGAGCTTCCTGGACTGCTTTTTCCTTTGATTTTGAAGTTATGGGAAGAGCTTCCCTTATTACTTCATCGTTTGGCCATTTCGAGTGGGGACCACAATAGCTCCTTCTTACGAGGAGGAATTGTACCTCGATTTGGTTGGTGGTCGTTGTCCGGAACGCTTTTTGTTTTGCTTTTGTGGGGAGGGGGATTTGTGGAGCAGCAGGTAGAGCTTCCTGGACTGTTCCTTGCTTTGTTATTTCCTTTAATATGTGTTGTGATGGGTAAAGCTTCCCAACCACTTCACAACGCTTGTCCGGAACGCTTTTTGTTTGCTTTTGTTGGGGAAGGGGTTTGTGGGGCAGCAGGGAGTGCTTTCTGGACTGCCCCTTTCTTTGATTTTGTTACTTTGCTTTGCGTTGTAGTGGGTAAAACTTCCCGACCACTTCACAGCCATTTCAGCCCCCCCCCCCCCCCATCTTGGTGCTCGGGTCATGGTGGGAAATCTTTGGTCAACACTGGCTTGTTGACTTCAGGATCCCTCCCAGGTATTTCCTTGTATGTTTATCCTAGCACCTGTTTTTATGACCCTCGTTTCTTTTTTGTTTTGCTTGTCCGATTGGGAGAGGGGGTGTGGGGGTCGTTATTCAGTCTTGTTTTATCCGGTAATGCAAGAGATATTTTAACATTGAAATATATGTTATCCGGATCATATGTTTATATTAAAAGATATTTGATAAATTGAAGAAAATGTGGAGTAAGATTCCACTAATATTTTACCTGTATTCAATGGACATACATTAGTTAGGTGAACATGTTGTATAAATTATAATTTAGAGTATGATATGATTATTAATAAAAGGTTTTGGGTTTTGTTGTTTCCACCCCCC
>JAECUM010012841.1:0-42359 GCA_016617855.1 Megalonaias nervosa
AATAAAAAATGTTGAAGAAACATTTATACTGAGAATATATGATCAAACAATAACCTCAGTGCCTTATTGGTGGCATATGGAATTTGTGGCTGAAACACCGCAATTAATCACTTAATATAATAATAATGGATCAAACTCAGTCTCGCATTGACGTTCAACTTTACAGATGCAATCAAGTATGTGAGCGTCTCACTAAACTAAATAATTTTATCGACTATTATAACAAGAAAATAAAAAAATATAAAAGACGTATAGTTGTTGTTGATGTAGTTGTTTACTCGGTTTCTGCTGTTATTACTGGAACAGGATTATTATTATCAACATTGACGATGACAGCACCTACTATTATAACCATTATCGTTTCAGCATCAACGACTATTGCTGGAGTTCTCGGTATTATAATCAAAAAGATACATACTTGTACAAATGCTAAATTGCACGATTATATGATTAAATTACACACAGTGGCAGATGCATGTTCTAAATTATCTTTGTATATTTCTTCATGTGTTAGTGATGGTGAAATATCTGATGCTGAATTCGCGATGATGATGAAAACTTATGATGACGCTTTTAAAGTGATCGTTAATGATTTTAACGAATTAAATAACAACAATAATAATAATGACAGACAGGGAGTTACTTCAGCAGATCGTTATTAATACAACTCCGTCAAAAACTACGATGATATCGTTAAGTTCGACTAATCCTGAGTTTAGTGCCAATTTTCCAACCGCAATTCCTGCAAAAGAAATAGCATTAGCACAATTACGAGTTTATTATAGCTGGCCCAACATTAGATCAAAACCATTTGGTGGACTACAACCAAATAATTCATTAATATTCGCTAATAAGAATAAACCTGATGGAACTCCTGATTGGCAAATAGTTTCTATTCCAACGGGCAGTTATCAAATAGAACAGATTAATGATGAGTTCCAACGCAGAATTAAATCTATTACAGGAAAAAAATCAAAAATAGCAATTACTGTCTACGAACCAACACTATCTGCGGTTATTGAAATAAATTCCCCTGATTACTCCATAGATATTTATCAAAGTTCGATTAGATCAGTATTAGGTTGGCCTGAATATCCACCAGTTTATCAAACACCACCAGAACCACAGAGATCTGATTTTGTCATAGATGTTAAAAAATTTATAAAACCTCCAGAATATCGAACAGAAATAAATGCTTACCCATGGCGACGATATTTTGGTGATGGAGTTATACATTATATAGATAAAACAGAAACCCATTTTACAAAAATAGTTGATGGTAAAAAGGTAAAAAAATAGTACTTGATGTTGATGAAATAAATTCATATGCTAATACAATTAAGTCTGAACACGGACGTGTACTTAATTATCTAAGAAATTTATTTTCCAGCATTAGCACTTCCTACAACGATGACTTAAAAAGTCAAATAATTGAAGTAATACAACATTTGAATCAAGTTGCTTCAGACCTAGATTTCATGAATGATATTATTGTTAACAGAGAAAAAAAATTAGTGAACATAGCAGCAGATAAACGATATAAAGATTTATATATAATTAATGAAGACGATCCACCTCGAGCTGTTAAACTAAATCTTCTGTTCACAATAACATTTCTAAAACATTTCAAAATTACGCGAGAACAACTATCAACATTTATAATTCCTGGATTTAATTCTAAAGAGCTAAAGAAATCAGTTAATGATCTTATTGATGAACAATTTAAAAGAATATGTGATTCATGGAAAAAATTAATACCTACACCAACTATTCTTAAACACAATAATGATCCACACGGTGGTGGTCGACATATATCATCTGGTATTGTTAATATAACAACAACAATTGCAGTCAATCTGGTATGTGACGTAATTGATGATAGTTATCAAGTAGATCTTTCAAAATCTAATCACCGCAGTGCCACTGCGGAACAGGGGTATATACTATATTCATTTAGCCCTAAAGACCCACCCGGTTGGCTAATTGTGTCTGAACCAATTAACCCTGTGTACCTGCGAGTTCATAATCCATTTCTGACAAGAATAAATTTCAAACTCACTGACCAGGCAGGAAACATTTTGGATCTAAGACAAGAATCTCTTAATATTAATTTATATATACGCTCGTAGAACGTCTGATTAAATATTTCCTAATATAATAATAAAGGAAAAAATAATCTGATTCTGAAATAATATATTTTTTTTAATCTGATGGGTTTATGGGGACTACATTTTTTTAAATAATTATTCAGAGACTGATATTATTTATTTTAAAGAAATAATTATTATATAATGAACCAGGAAAATATAAATGATATTACTTCTGCTATTAAAAAATTAAAGCATAACGGAATAAATATATCTGATAATCTCGATCCTGAAAAAATATTATATGATTATGAAATATTAAAAGAAAGAAAAACTGACAATAAATACACATTACCATCCAATTATAAATTTGTAAAATCAATTTATCAGTCTATGTTAGAATCCTTGGCGATGGTAAATGAAAAACAGGTAAAGCTATTTGCACCTCTTGCACGTTCGATCGAAAATATTAGATCCGAACTATCTCGTGAATACGAGAAAAAGAAGATCGTGGATAATCGTATAATGCAATTAAGAAAAATTATGTTATTTGATTCTGTCAAAAGTGAAAGTGACACTGAGAGCAGCGACGGTGAAGGTATCCATGGTAAAATATAGAGTCGAATTATATACAATTTATTTATTAGGAAAACAGAGTTAGATAATATATTCAAATATTATATGCTGGTTATATTTGAATGAAAATGCAGATTTATATACTTTATTTGCGACAAATTGCACCGATCGTGTATGTATACTAAAATATTTTGCAGCCGCATACATCGATTCAAAAGTTATTTCTTGGTCTGTTTCTGTATTTATGGATTTAACAGCTCTCTTTGTAAATACCTTACATTTTCCAGTATTTCCACGTACAGTATTCTGACTCTGTGTAATAGCTTGCAGGTTAGATAACCGATTATTATGGGGATTTCCGTCAATGTGATCAACTACAAGTCCATTTTCAACTACTCCATGAAAACATTCAAATACGAATCTACTTGATAAGTATCTTTTTCCTCTAGCAACATTAAATCTAAAATAACCAGTATTATCAACAGTACCGACTGGTTTTTTCAATCTACAGTGTCTGATTACACCATCTCGCGATGCTTCATACTTTTTATATACTGGATGTTTAACAAATTCGTATTTATTACGAAATGCTTTTTTTCTTAATTCTCTTATAATATCGTTGTCGATCATTTCATCATAAGTCTGATTTGTCTGAGTCATTTTATATAATAATATTATTTGTCTAAATCATTATTTTGAAATCTGACCAGATAATCTTCTACGGTTTGTATAGGAGATTTACCTGGAGATGTATTTTTTTGTCATAATATCGTTTTAATTCCCTGTATTTTTTTCCGCCACATTTTAGACACAATTGAGTTTTTCCTCTGACTCCAACACCGCATTGGATACACGGTATTGGTCCTGTACTTCCATTTTTGATACTCTGTGCATGATTTCCGCAGTATTTGTTTACGCACGATTTATTACAAAGAGAAGTATATCCAACTTTGAGCCAAGCACATTTGTTCTTTGTTTCAGTCATTATATATATACTAAAATTTTAATTTAAATACTTGTCTTAATTATATGGAGGAATTATCGGCAATTAAACCTTCTCATGCTAGATTTGATCTTGACAGACTATCAGAATATAAATATAGTACTTTGATGCAAGATCTGGCATTAACAGATGAGGATATAACCGAACGTATTCGTGAAACAAAAAATGAATTTCGTGACGATGGTGCTGCTCATGTATGGTCAACATTCAGAGTCGGAAATGTTACTAATATAATGAATGACAAACGAGGAAAAATAATTATTAATTACCTTGATGATCAAAAATATTTTATTTTAATAAAATTTATTGTAAATACAAAAGAATATATTTGGATTATTTGTGACAAACGCGATCCAGTACATATACAGTCAGGAAATAATATTGTTCTCTTAAATAATAAATCTAAGCCCGGAATACTGACTGGTATTGATAAGGTATATTATGAACGGAGCTACCCAGTTACTGCAGTTGTATATGCAATATATCCGCTTAATAATAAACCTGACGTCGGGGATCTAAAGCCTATGAAACTGTCAGAGTCAAGAATAAACTGTAGCTGAACGAGTTACAGAACATTTTACAAACGCGATACGTGGTAATGGTTTAACAGACTTACGACGTAAAAAAATAAATACTTGGGCAGAATCAGTTAAAGATACCGGAGCGTCTATCAAAGATGTCGCTGAACTAGAAAAGAAATTAAGATTTCCAATAACAGTAAAAACGCTGACGGGAGAGATTTTATATAAACCAAAATACACAAAAAATGGAGCTCCAATAGATATTATTGATCATACTTCGCACGCATGGACCTCAGCAGTAACAGTATTTCCACGAGATAGAAAAGTTAAATTTTATGATGGTCATATATTTGATTTTATCAGAAATATCAGTAAAAGTGACCCTGTATCCGTTTGGTTATTTCAGAGTTCGGAATATGATAATTACGATCAGTTTGTACGGCCTAATGGTGATATTTACCGTATAGAATCTCTTAAGGTAGAAATGGAAAATATTGCGCTGAAGTATACTTCAGACGATGTCAAAGTTAGACAATTATTAAATAATTGTTTTACAGTTCCATCCGTAGCGGCTCATTTCGCTCAAGAGAAAAATTTATGGAAACCAACACGATCGGAATTTCTTGAGGATATTCATAAAAGCTGCGTAGAATATGGACACGGAGGATTATGGAATACTAAATACAACTATAGTGACGTTATATCCGTCGATATGGTAGCATGTTATCCTGGAAGTTTTCTTGGATACGGAGAATGTTCTAAATACTTTAAGAGATTCGGACATCCATCACACGAAATGACCAGGGTTGCAATAAACGGACATTTACCAGATTTTGATTTAACAGGATTTGCTCATGTAGAATCATTCGAATTTGCAGAAAATCTCCATCCGATTACTTATACTTGGTTTGGAAGACATTTTTCAGAAAAATGTTGGGTTCCAATAGTACTATTGCGATATATGCTTGATGTTGAAATTTTAATATCTTTACAGGTGAGCGAGGCCATTATATCATATAGTCCACAGAAACAAATTTGGTTACCAGAACCAAATAGATTTAATATTGATGATGCCAGGAAAGAATTTCCTAATCTTAATGAAGATGACATTATTAAAATTACTAATAATATACGTAAATGCAGAGACGAGCATGATGAAAAATTTGCAAAAGATCTTGGTAGAAAGATAATTGGTAAATTTACTCAAGGAGGAGCCTATGATCATAAAAGACATTGTACAAGATTGATTATGGACGATGCTGAACTCGATTTTATAATTGCTGATACAACAGAAAAAAACATTTATAAATCGGAGTAATGCTTATTTGTCAGACGGAACCAAACTAGGTACAATTGTGAGTTATCTTGATGGTGACTCACCGCAGTTTACTCATTTAAGATCATCTATGTTGGCATATGTTTCTATAAATCTACTGTCTATGATAAATAGATTTTCTCGTGATGCTGTCAGAGTCGCCACGGATTCGTTTTATATAAATAAAAAATATACGGATTTATTAAAACCGCTACTTGGTAATGGTGAATGGGGGTCATGGAGAATAAAACAAGAAAATATACTTAGTTATTCTGAATCTGCCGACGTTGAAATTAAGGAAATATATTACAAAAATAATAATCAAGTATCAAAGTCATCAGCACCATCTGTGTATGATCCTGTGGCTAGACATAAAACTGTTTATCTTAACGGATGCGGTGGTTCAGGTAAAACAACACGTGTGATTAAATTATTCATGAATAATAATTCGGATATAATTGTTTTGACACCGACACATAAACTCGCCAGAGAAATAAAAGAGCGAGGAGTAAAATCGTGTACTTATCATAGTTTCTTCAGATGGTGTGGAGACACATGGACTCCCGAACGAATGGGTGAGAAATATATACCTAAATATATTATATGGGACGAGATATGCACGGTGTCGTTAGAAATATTAAAAACATTTCTTGAATGGTTATTGACGAAGAATACTGCTATAATAATGTGTGGTGATCATGGTCAACCACCACCTTTTATTGGACAGTCTCCACATGAATGGCTGAAGAATAATGTAGATTATTATGAAGAAATAAATGATGACCATAGAGCTATTGATGAACCGTTGAAGGAATTTAAAAGGTTAATTAGACTACAACTAGATAGAGTACAATGTGAAATAATGCGCGGAGTAATTCCAGAGACTTCTATGAATGATTTTCTAAATTTATGGAATCCCGCTGATTTAATAGTTGCAAGTAGAAAAATAGTTCGTGATGAACTACAAAATAAATTATTTCTGTTACATAAAGAAAAGTTTTCAGATCTACCTGTACCTTTGTTTTTATCGCCCAGCAGATACTCGACAACAGAATATTGATGTTGAAATTCCTGGTGGAGACACTGAAAGTGTCCGAGTACAGAATCTTGTCTTGAATGATATTGTTTTAGTCGATATTAATGTTGTTGAGAATGCGCTGAATATGAATAAATCACCGTGGACGTTAGGATACGCTATAACTATTCACTCTTCACAAGGGTTAACTATTTCTGATACAAATATCTGGATTATAGATGATCGGATCGAATGGTCGAATTTAGTCTATCTTGCAGTTTCTAGAGTCAGAAGAATATCTCAACTACATAGGGTTATTATTAATTTCATAGAAAATAATGATCAGACTGTTAGCAATGACGTAATAAGAAAAAAACTATCTGGTTATAAGCAGTGTGATAAAAAAAATAAGCGTGACTTTGATATTGATGTTGAATTTATTATAAAACTAAAAACACAACAGAATAATAATTGTGCAAGTTGTAACTGTAATATGTTATGGCAATATTCGAATAATAATCCAAGACAATTTACCGTAGACAGAATTAATAGTAATCTTGGTCATACACGTGATAATGTGATGCTGACCTGTCTTGAATGTAATCGACGTCGGGGCGCTGGACGCCCTGGTTCTGGTTATGTAATTGTATGTGGTGGTAATTGTGTGTCTTTAGGAATTACCTGTAATTGTTCACGTACAAATCCACGTTGAGGGGCTCTCGAATCTAATCTGTAAATTGGAGGTCTACCAGTGGATCTAACCACACTAGAAATTGTATGTGTAGTCACGCTCCAGATAGGATCGGTTGTTCTTTTTTTACCACCTTCAAGTTCACCAGGTTCGTATAAATATCTTACAGTTGCATTACCTAATACTGGTTGAGGTTGTTGTCTGTCATTACTACGGGGTATATATTTTTTTGTGATCGCAATAGAAGGTTTCATGGAAGTTGAACGAGTAATTTCATTATTTAATGCAGCTATCACACTTGGTAACCTTGCAACCCATTCACGAGATCGCTCACCAGATTTAAAGTTAGTAGATATTTCTTTTGCATATTGGTATCCAAATAACCGCTCGGCAAGTGTTCGATTAAATCGTTCAACAATTGCCTGATCACGATGAATTTCAGTATGTCCTCGTCTGATTTTAACGTTATGTTTCTTCATTAACGATAATACTACTCCTAGAAATTCTTTGCCAGGATCAACCTGTAATAATTGTGGCCATCGCAAAGGTCCCCGCTGATAAATTCGTTCAAACGCAGATGAAACTTCAGACGCTGTCTTTGTTGATAATGGTTCAGCTTCTTTATATCTACTTGCAACGTCAACGACAGTTAATGCGTATTTGTATGTGCGTGACTGACGTTTACCAATTTTAATGGTATCGTGTGGTAAAAATAAAATATCTGCTTGATGAACCTCATTAGGGACGCTGACATCAAAATGTGCATATTGAATATTTTTAGGTGGTGGTAGATAAATTTGCCATATTGCCTGTCGTGCTAACCACGCTGCAGCAACAGAACGTGAGACTTTTGCTGCTTCAGATAATTTAGTAATCGCTGATCTACCTCTCCAATATCCTCTTGGGCTATAATAAATGGATTCCATTATAATATTTATATAATTAATTACCAGCCCCTAACATTATTTTACCTTTCATAGCAGATTTTACTAGAAAAGTAGCTAATTTATCTCTGACAGATTTATTAGGTATAGAATTTAATGCATGAATCAATTTCACATCTGCAAGATGCCTTTGTTGTAAATCTTTACTTTTATACGCAACATCATGAACATGACACGCTTGATCAATCTTATTTACTGGATACTCTCCTGGTCTTGGTTGATCTTGATCATCAAGTCGGATGTCAAGTCGGGTTCCAGGACCACAATAATTATATCCAGGAAGGTGTTTCTCACCGGCATATTTAGCCCACGGAGTTCCTGGTAATTTTCCTAATAAAGCGGCTATATCTCCACCTGTCTTTGTACCTGACTTTGTCAGGGAATCAGACATGGAGATAAATTTATATTTTTTCGTGCCGCATTTTACACATTTACCTGTTAATGCACGTCGTTTATTTTTTGTTATTATTGTTGTCAGTCCAGTAGTGGGTGTAGATAATCTACATCGAACACAATATAGACTCATGTTATTAATAATATGGATATAATTGATTTTTCGGCGACACGAAAACAGGAACCAGTAAAGCACCATTCAGCATTACCAAATTCGATAAGAATGATTATAATAGGTCCATCTGGATCGGGTAAAACACAACTATTATTAAATTTAATAATGCGATGGTTAAAATGGAGTAAATTGTATTTAGTAGCACCATCCGTAGATGATCAGCACTGTTACGAAGTACTTAAAGATTTTAATGAGAAAGTGAAATCAGTTAATAAAGACGGAGACGATGTTGTTGACTTTATCACCGATATTGATGAGGCCCCATCTGTAGATGACCTAAATGGATTTATTAATAATTTAGTGGTGTACGATGATATTATGTTGGACAAACAATCTAATCCGGCTAGAATATTTTCTCGAGGTAGACACAAGAATACGGACGTGATTTATATTACACAAAGATATACACAAATACCTAAAGTGATCAGAGACAACTGCAATATTTTGGTTGTGTTTAATGGAGTAGATAATTATACTTTACAGAATATTTATTATACTTGGTGTTCGGGGGATATGGATATAATGAAATTCAGAAACTTTTTTGCAAAAGCACAAGCTGTTCCGTTTGGATTTATAACAATAAATCTACATGATCCAAGATCCAGATATCGTATAGGTCTAGATAAAATCTTTGGTTAATCTGTGATTAACTCTGCTCCTCCTCTGCTAGAGAATTATTTCCCCTTAGCAGCAGGAAGGGTGAATGACAAAAATTGAGTAACCCGGTAAGTAAACTAAACGCATTAAAGCAAAAGTAAAAAATAAGGAACAAAGGTGAGCTAACCCAAAAGATTTATTATTCGTTTTTCAAACTAAAAGGTAATAATATAGTTAGAAGGCTCGGTTTATCGTTTTGACCCTTAGTTTTTGTTATTTATTTTTACTTAACGGTTCAGGCAAAAAGTTGTAGGGTTCACCCTTCCTGCTGCTAGTGTCACTGTCCCGTAAATTATTACTTGTTCACAAAACTACTCTCAAGTTGGATCTTGATATTTGTAAAATCTCCAACAACAATTTGCATATTCAAATTTTTGAAAACTGAGATTTTCCAATGGGCTGGTAATGATGAAAGTTATATCCTACATTGATAACCATAGCTCGTCTGATCTTCGAGGCCATTTGTAACTTCCATGAACCTTTCCACTCTTTTTTCCATGAAAGAGAAAGACTTCGTCATCTCTTTTATCACTTGCTATCATCTTTCCAATGGATTCTTTATCTTCATGTAAGGACATAATAAAATCGCCTGGCTTACACATGCTGATAAGGACATGGAGATATCACATTCTGGTCACAGGATGCTGGAACCACAGACCTGGGTTACTGTGCAATATTTTCATTGTTTGCTTTATGTGAGACCCGCAGCACACCAACTTTAATGGTTGTATTAGCCACCCACATGGGGATGCAGAAATAAAACTTTTTTTCACAGTTTAAACAGCTGTCACGAACACAAGAAGTGGATCTTGTAATAATATGAACATTTTCAACACCGGATCTGCATGCACTTGCATCGTTCTTCAACCGCTTTGACTGCCTTGGATCCTGCTTCCTCAACATCTCTGCTTGCGTCGAATTCTTGAGAAAGATACTGATACTTGATCTGATTTTCTTAAGTTCCTTTTACCCAAGTGGAAAAGTCTTTTGCATCCTGTGTGGTTGTTTTCCCTAGTTTGAAAGCTTTGTCAGCATTTGGCTTGATAGTTCCACCAATTCGTTTCGTTAAAGAAATATATTTAAACTCAAATTGACCTCGACATTCCTTGGCTCACATCACAGTTGAAAGTATGTCAACGGAAGTTGAAAATGCGTCCATTTGCTTGTTTCGGAATTTGAACCCATTAAGAAAAAGATATCAGTGTAAGCGAAGTTCGATTGAAGTTATTGTACATTAATTTGTGGCACAGTGTCGATATGGGCTGCCAAGTGTGTGCGATATTCCTGACAAATTTGGTCTCTCGTTCCCCTGTCTATCGACCGGAAAACCTGATACACAGTGCTGTATATTTAGGCAATTCGACTTGGACCTAAACAACATAAATAGCAGCGTAGACGTCTTACGTAGTAGGACTATAAACAGCGGATGATCTTTTGGACACAAGCTTGTGTCAAACTCATTTATCAAACTTGCTTCAGCCATGTCCGCCTACACCTCGTCTGTTTTGATGTGCATCCAGAAAAACAAACAAATCATTTTGATGCTGTTACCGTACCGCGGTTTGATCATAATAAAAGTCATACATCACTCATGAACTTCGACAAGTTTAACAGGTCTAAATTAGATGCACCAACATCGATTGACTATGCAAATTCAGCTTCGCTTTGTTGCTGTGGACAACTATAAGTCCGCTTCACATACTTTGCGTGACTGAAATGTCGAGCCCTATATTAACTATAGAAATAACACATATTTTTAACTGTGCAAAATTTTATTAAGATGACCTAGAGATTTAATTAATTGACTGAACTCAGAACCTTTTGAATCGCAGTTAATTAGTTATTAGTTTTTATTCATTGTAGTGCTTTGTAGATAATTTTATGCACGTTTTCTTTATAACCGTTTATACCGGCATCGAGATAACTGATGTTGTTTTGTTACTTTTGGGGAGACAGTGATAATAAGCTTGTTTTCTACCGAATCCCCCAAATGCATGTTTATAATTGCATTTGAAAACGTTTCTCAAATAAATATGGTTTAAACTAACTAAATGTTGATGCGAAATTAACTGGCCGAGTTTGTCTTGTTCGGTGTCCCGAATAAGATCAATGCAGATCAGTTTTCGAAGACTCTGCATGGTTTTGCCGAACACGACATTGTTCATAAGTACAAAGAAGTTTTTCTGAAGTTTGTTCGTGGTCTTTGTACACAGATCCATATTCATTTGTACGTACAGTGCCATCCAGTCATCCTGGCAAAAGCACCCGGTGGACTCGCAGCATGTGGACAAAATAGTAGTTTTTGGTCCGAAGGCTTGGGAAAGTTTATTGCATTCGATAAGCTTAAATTACATTTGTCCACAAAACACTGATACAGGGAGAACCTCTCTCGAGGCACAACCAACGCTTCTGGAGTCAGCGGATAATTGTAATTGGTTTGGTGAAGTTCTTCTGGATACACCAGATTATTTGTACATACGGTGCCATCCAGTCTCGCTGGCAAAAGCACCCGGTGGACTCGCAGCATGTGGACAAAATAGTAGTTTTTAGTCCGAAGGCTTGGGAAAGTTTGTTGCATTCGATAAGCTTAAATTACATTTGTCCACAAAACACTGATACAGAGAGAACCACTCTCGAGGCACAACCAACGCTTCTGGAGTCAGCGGATAATTGTAATGGGTTTGGTGAAGTTCTTCGGGATACACCAGATCAACTTGAAATAAGCATCCATAATCGCTATTAGGATCGTACTCGTGTACACGTAAGTTGGGATCAGGACACTGAAACCATCAATAGGTATGTGCTGCATCATTGCCGAATTGTATAGGTTGTTGATTTCCAGATACGGGATCTAGCTTGTTCGGTAGGCTTGGATTATACCCTTTCACGCTCGGGTTGTTGGCACGAGCATAGCGGTGGGTCGCCATTGAAATTTCAGCGTATATGTCCCTTTCAATAAATAATTTGGTCGATATATGTCAAAAGCTCCAGCTCTACTTCAGTTTTTGATAGTATAGCGTCCTAGGTCACTTCCAGTGACTAGAAGTAGTGTGCGGGATCGATTCTGTACTCATGCATAGCAGTATCATGAAATATCTTGGATACATCCGCGATCAGCAACACGTCAGTGCGTAGATACAGATCATGTCAGGCATACAGATTTTGGCAGACAAACACGGACCAGACATTGCTAGCGTGCTAGTAGTCGTTGGCAGAAATACCTTCGAGAGACAATGACGAATGAAAAGCCTTAATCTGTGGCAATTCTTTCAGCAAACTTTTCCAGTCGTTCATGTACTCGTAAGGGATAGATTTGTTTACGAGTAAACAAAGTAAATGTTCCATAGTTTGCAGCTCCGGTGAGTGATTTTCAATCGACCATTACTATTCGCTGCCAGGTTGCTCACTATTTTATCTTGGCTATAATTGAGAAACTATATTATAGTTATTTCTAGTATATTTACCTGGTACACAAGTCATCAAAATGATCTTTTTCGTTTGTCTGACAATATCAGATTCATTTTCCTGGACAGCTAAGAAAACGGACAGGAGGTTTTTTTCTGAAATGGAAGCATGAGTGAGACCGTACGTGTCTTCTCCGTGTTCATAGTTTTCGTAATTTCTAGAAGCGGAATAAGGCAATTATAATGTCCTCGACAAGAATAAAATCTTCCTACAATAAACTGATGTAGCTGGCGTTGCTTCACGCGTCCTTAGTAAAGCAACATAAATAGCAGGCTGCAATTCTAGGAACCTTTAAATCATGTCTACATGAGAATTCCACCTGGCGCACAAGTCTTTGATCCGTTTTACGTTTTCAAGAATGAGTAATTTAGTTTTGCGTTTAAGTACAGCAGCAACTGTATTGCACTTGTGAACAAATGATACAGTCCTTCTAATACGACGAAGAATTCTTGACACGTTGATATTTAACGCTTTACGCACCGCTAGGTTTAGAGTGTGAGCATAACAGACTATATGAGGATTGCATCCGGACTCGGAAGCAACCACAACCATATTAACGGCACTGTCTGTCACTAAGAGAGGATCCTTACAGACTGCAGCCCCCAGTGGTCATTTACGATCGAGGCATTAATAGTCACATAAGAGTCGGTGGACCTACTCGACCAGCCACTACAGGCACGTTCAGTAGAGGTTTCAATCATGTCTCTGCTAGCATTATACATGTCTGACACCATCGTTTCGTAGAAATACATGCGCGGCGGTAAGTTATATCGGGGATCCAAAACCCCAACCATTTCTTTGAAACCACGGTTTGCTACAATACTGAAAGCTTGCAAATCTTTTACAATAAATCTAGCGATGGCAGTTGTTATTTTCTTTTGTCGAACACTTGTGTCTTATACACAGATGTAGGTGCAACTGTAAACATTGCCGGAATTATTTTTGTGTCATTTTATTCGTAGTCGAAGTAGTGCCACTGATCATCGCAGGGTCGGGTCAGGTGAGATGATGGGGGGAGGGATGTTTCCAAAATTTCAAAAGGGACCTGACTTTCCTCGAAAGGGCACAAAAACGAAAGTCTGTGTGTCTATTTACTCAAAGGAGCATAATACCCAATAAACTTGCGCAAGAATAAAAGGATGGTCTAATTTCAAGTGACAAGTGACTGTAAGTGTGTCTGTGTGTGTGTGTGTGTGTGTGTGTGTGTGTGTGTGTGTGTGTGTGTGTGTGTGTGTGTCTTTTTATTTTGTATTTTTTCAGCATGGGGGCCCGGAAACTCCAGAACCACACCCACCCGCCATTTGATCAGCCCTGTCAGACGACCCAGCTGCTCATGCTGTCAACGCTCTCATCTTGTGGTGTTTAGTTAGATGGGTACTTAAATTGTTTATTCCACTATAATGTACATCAGTATTACACCTTTTGCGCACGGCAATACCTTCTTTAATTTCGCCATTACTCTTCGTTTTTTGAACCGAAAAATTCCCACACAGCTCTTTTTGCTATTTTTTGTTGGGAATAATTTCCAAATCCATTTTTTTTTTAAAATTAAGTGTCTGAGAATTAAAATTCCGGTCTACTCACCTGTCAACTAACTTGAAAAATGAGTCGACGTTAATCGATATTTGGAGTAGTGCTACTATGGGTCGTTGGCTTTTTCCCCTTTTGGGTCCTGACGAGTCATCGCAGAGTCTACCCCAAGACCTGACAAGCAAGTGAAACACATAAATGCGCAACCACTGGATGATAATCCATGAAAGTAGTAAAAACTTATGCACATTCTTTAGGTTGTATACGGCTACTAAGCAACCAGAAAGTGATGAATCGATCGAAACTGCCTAGACTATTTGCTGTGCGATTACAACTGAGGAAGATTGTTTCAAAACGGTCGACTTTTATTGTCTGCAAATCCGCAAGCGGACGGTTTCTTGTTTGCTCTGAGTTGTCGCCGATTTTCCATTTCCACCAACATTATCTCGAATTCAGCCATGCTAATTATTTTATCCTCGATAGCCACCGAATACAGTTGAATGATTGCGTTTCACTGCAAGCAGCTCTGAATAGACACGTATTCATGAATGCAGTGGTATCAAAATGATTTGACTAGCACCGCCAGAGACACAGGTTACTCTCTATACAGCCCCTGACAATAATTCCGATTGGCTCGCCTACAATGGTTGTCGTTTGTGTGATTCCAGCCACTCCAACACGAACAGTTGCTGCTGCGGCAAGACCTCTTATATCTGCGACCAAGCACGCCCGCTTGTATTTTTCAATTAAAGCGGTTCTTTTTACGATTTCATTACGCAGCTGTTGTACCGCTTCGAATTTTTCACGTCGGTAACATTGAAGGTCCATCAAGGTTCTTCAATTAATAATACAATCGCGTAGTACAATTGCAAGACTGGCAGATCCAGTCCGGACTCAACACGTACAGATGCAAGACGCACACGCACTTACAATCAATTACCTTTTTTGACTGATTTAACTGTTATACCATTATGAGAACCGCCTACCTCGATTGTGCTTTCTGGCGATTTTGCCCCCCCCCCTTTTTAATTTTAAACACATCGATTACGCCTGTACCTTTTGCATCTAACGATTATCTTTGCCCAATAACTGTTACCCGAACAAGTGCATCTTTGTTGAATAACAGAAGAGATCTTTCTCTTCTGAACTGAGTCAATGTGAAAAATTCGTTGATGAACTTAACTGAGGTGGATACATTGATGAATACCACTTCGCCGTTATAGAAACAATCCCGGAGTCTTTTTGCATCTGGTGATGAAGTCAACTTTCGGGCGTTTGACTGTGTGATGATACCAAGTTGACCTCGAGTTGTTTGTGGCACATCAGGGTGGTTCCAACTGGCTATTTCTACTTGACCCTTAATAAAATTATATGACAGTTCATACGAGGATTTGGTAACACCACTTTAAAGCAGATATTCTTAAGAAGTGGAGCAAAGTTGTTATCGATGTAAGCATCCGCTGCCAGTTGGTCTAACACCACGTCGGTAGATTCCTCAACCTCTTCACCACGGTCAGAATCCATTACTTACATAATAATAAAAACAAAACCAAAGTCGTTTCAGTGGCCGTCCGGATAAACGTTGATTCCTTCGAACTGAATTTCATCCCCGATGACTAAAGCTGTTGATACTGCAACTGTGTACCAATACTGTCCGGCCAGTTATGTTGTGATATTATTGGTACAAAATCAAAACCAAGATGCCACTTAGCATTTATCAACATCCTGTTCGGCTCCACGTACCTTTACTTCCAGTTATGACAAACAAGTATATCCGGATTCGCGCACCTTCAAGATGTGACTTTTATGTCTATCAAAAACATTTACATCAAGAGAACGTAAAATGAGTCGACCATTTGCTAACATTTCCCCATGAATTGGATTTTCTTCTTTTAATAATATTCATTGAATTTGACTCCAGATAGTTACCACGACTGGTGGTGCAAGCACGTGAGCGATTTTTTCACGCATGTATTGTCTTATTGCAATATTGGCTGTATCAACATAGTTTTTAATAAACGCAACCGACCGATCTGATTAAGCTTAGATTTCCACTGTCCTACGTGATATTTTGACAACGACCGTTTAAAGGTCATGTTCTGGTGTCCCATGTTATTACCATAATCGCTAATTTTATCAGCCAACCAGATGAAGTCTTATCTTCGCGTTTGGGAGACTGAGCAGTGTGGTCGAAGAGCATCAATGTGTGCCGAACGATTTCATTTACTTCAAAAATTTTGAAAGTTGCATTATCCATGGCTAATACAAGGGTCAGCAGAACATGACCCCTAAGCAGTCACTGTCAGATTTTCATGTAGGATATTTAAGAGCTGATTTTAGTCATATTGCGAAATCGACATGCCACTGTCTCTGATACCCCTATTTTCAGTGATCTCAGGCAGGTTCTTTGCGACAGCTCCATTGAGCTTGACAGTATCTTGAATGTCCACGTCAGACGTTTGCAGTTTATCAGTTTGATCTTGAAAAATCAAAAGGTCAACTGGGTCGACGTCAACAACAACACGACTACTAAACTCAGTCAAATCCGTTTTGGTGGCATATCTGCTCAGAACCACATCAGCATCGTGTCGTAGAGCTAAGCAACGTCCGTAAATCAAATTCATCAGCCGATATCTTATATCTTCCGATGTCCGTGATCGACAAGACCGATTGCGCGCCTACAAGTAAGCATTAATTTTTGTCGATGTTGCCAGCAGGTACAAAGAAGTGAAGACGCTGACATCAAATGATTCTGCAAGTGTCTCATATGCACCCGAACGCATTTCTAAACGTTCGCCACTGACATGGCCACGATTATTACAAGTGTATCCTGGTAAATAATTTCGTTGCTCTGTCGATGCTTTCTTAACCAAATACCGTGTGGGAGTTCGTGTTGGATGTGTCAAAATTGATCGACCAAGTTATTGTGGAACGATTTAATCGAACACTTGCGGAACGGTTATTCGGTCATCAGCACGAACATAAATTGTTAATGATGCCTACAACCGCAAAACGGATCTCGGCAAATGGATGTCACGGGAGGACCCACCTAGGATCAGTAAGTGATTTTACAGCCGACACCGTTACAACCACTCAGACACAAGTTATTTGTTTGTACCTGGAGAGTCAGAAGGTGGAGAACATAGTGAAACTGGCCTAGTATGGCCCGTCGATGTGTTTATGATTTCGGAACGAATTGATACTTCAAGATAACCAAAACGTTACCGTGTGGGACCGTCACCGGTTGGTCCAAAACCTCCCAGCCGAGTATTTGTGCGAGAGGGATTACAAGTTGTTCCAACAAATACGGAACTGCCACCAACATTTGTTTAAACACGATAGCGCAGTAGTGGACGTATCATCCGCGATTGCATGATGGTCAGACATGTAAGTAGTGCTTCAATCAGGGAGTATCGATCGCTTGGTATAAAGCAGGGACAAACTCAGTTTAGTGCATCGGTAAATACATATGTGATTTTTTGGCATCGTATCATATTTGCTGTATGTGCTAATTCACGTCGGTCTCGAAGACATTCCATGTACATTTCGTGTTTGAGATCTTTTTGCACAATAAGTTGTAGAACACCTTTTGCCTTTTAGTTTTCTTGGGTCTAACTACAATCGAGTACATTTTAGGTCGCAGTCCCACATACTCTTCAACTGGTTTACCCGAGCATAGGTCTTTGAACTTGCCAACAATTATTTTATTGATGTTATTAAACAAGGGATGATCTTTCGGATAATGGTTGATATAAATTCATTGACCAAAGCTAGGTTGTGCCATGACTGTGTACACATCGTTGGTTGTAATATGCATCAACAGAGAGTCAGTGTCGATTGTACAGCATCTTGACCCGATCCTGGTAAAACGGTTTAATCTGGTCATTGTAAAATTTGTGCATGAGCAGCTTCGACGAGTCCAACTCGGACGAACCACCATAAATTGATTTTCTCAGAGTGAGTTTCGATTTTTCTTTTACTGTGAACGGCAACAAGTCCACTATCAAAAGTCTTCCTAGATTCAAAGGCCGGGTCAGCGATGATTGTCGAAATTTGTCTGTGTCGGTTAAGCATCCGAGCATGATTTTTTATCAATACATAGTGCAATACCGACTCTGAATCAATGATATCACTCAGCAACAACAAAATCAATCAGATTTCGTCCTTGTTGCCCATATGGAAATAGCGCAAGCAGATAAAAACATTTGTCGTAAGTTATCACATCAAAAGCGATACCAGTTAGGTGTTTCAAATATTTTCAGTGTGGCTTTCGTAACCTGCATGGGGCATTCGATATTACCAAAGCTGAGTTCAACAATGTGCTGGTGGTATTTTCTAGGCAGGTCTTTATTGTCACTAGCTAGATATATCGCTGACAGAATTGCCAAATTAAAACATTGAGTGTCAAAATTCTTTACGCTTATCGCTGACCATGGCGGGACCCGATCTGGTGATGGTATGAAACTGGAGCCACGAAACGGTTGATATGGCGAGAGATGTACCTAGACGCAAGTAGACCTTTCGATAGTCCATCCCAATCCTACATTGGTGTATTTCTCCAACGTCTCGAGAATCTTTCCAAATGCTTGGTTAATTTCATCATGGACGACGCAGGCGCCGTTACGGTTCAGGATTGTACAAGCACCGCTGTGAATCCACGGTGTTGTCATTTTAAATCCATCCTTGTCAGGACTAAGCGGCATAACCAAATGCACATTAAGGACAATTTAAACCCAGAGTGACCAAAGTCTTTTTTTTAAAGACCGATGTGTTTCCTGGAATCATTTGTTAACAGTTGTGGAGTGTCCTTGCCTGGTTTCTAAGTGGGTGGGATAATTGCCACGTGATTTTCTAACTCGCCACTATTGTGAAATTTGAATTCAGGTACATGTGATTGATGATGTGATCGGTCAGGAACATACTCAGCGGCTTTAGTTGCAATAGTAGATGCAGTACGTTTTTGTTTATCCCGATGACGGTTTTGTTCATCATCAATACGACAGCGGTTTTGTTCAAACATATCTACTATCTCAGGTATGTTAGATTTCTGGCACATTTTGGCATTTCTATATTACGCTCGCCTGCAAATTGTTTACGTTGTTGTACCGTTGCTTTTGTATTAACTACAGGTGGTGGATTAGTGACCGGTGGCGGAGCAGGTTGATTTAGTGCAAGTATGGATGTCAGTAATTCAGGTAAGTCAGCCTTTCGCCTACGACTTGGTATTCGTATTCCATGCTGTTGTGCGACTTGTTTAATTTATGTAAAGTTAGGATGCTTATATAAGGGGAAAGATTTTTTTTTATTTTAGAAACTCGTCGACAACTTTTAATTTATGTGCAATACCAGGATCAAAACCTACAATTGCTTTGATCCTAACTATTATTTTGTTTATTTCTGTTTCACTATATATTTTTATGTAATCACAGTTGTTTGTTCAATCACAAGCGTTTGTGCAGCACCATGTGTTTTACGCGCATTGTAATATTCGCGAACAGATGCACACGTCTGGCAGAGTTGATTATGTGATTTGACTCCGATGCCATATTTAAGACATGGCCGAATGCCTGGACCAGTACGTAACAGTAGCATATTTATTTACAGTATTCATAGTGGCATGTTCTGCCGCAAAGTTCATAGTTTCCAAAGCGGATGCCTTTGCAATTTTTGCGTCCCAATGCCTTTGATATATATATATATATATATATATATATATATATATATATATATATATATATATATATATATATATATATATATATATATATATATGGGGGAAGCGTGTCTAATTGGATGCAAAAAACCTTGTTTTACCTGTTTTGCATTGTTATTTTGTACAAAATCCCGTGGTGCGCGCCAGCAATTAAACGAAATTGCAAATCAGCCCTGATCAAATAATTAAATATGCCTTTTTGATGGTTCTCATAGGAGAACAGCGCTAATAAAATGCCTTTCAGAAAAAAGTCCGCATAGATAACCTCAAAGGAACACTGAGTACAATACCAAGAACATAATTTTTGTCAGACTGTCATGCTTATCCATGAATATTAATCGTCTTGCGAATTTCATAAAAACTTGTGGGTGGTTTGTGTTTGACAATAGCCATTATTAATCTCATCTTATGCTCGCGCTGCTCCGCTTCTGTATCATGGTATATTATTTTTTAAAATTGTTTAGATTCATTTCCTATATAATACCAAAAAAATACCATCTGTTTAATTTGACAATTCTTAGATGTCTTTGCCATTACAGCTAGAACATTCGCTAAAATCGTCAAACGTCTGAGGCGCTGCAGACGTTGTGGGAGATCTAGTCAGAGACTCTACCTTTTGTTGCGCCATATTATAATTTGTTTCATTTTCTTTTCCTCATACGCCTATCCTAATTTATTCTGTTCTATTTCTAATGTCACTCCAAAATTAATCAGATATGTATCTGAAAACGTATACAGCATCTTGTGCGCTTCTTTGATAAATCGATATGATTCACTCAAACGATAACACCGTATTCGTTTGCGCGTTTCATACCAAACGGAAGTTTTCAGTGTAAAAGACGACCCTGCTCGACAGTCATTTCCAGTTCCTGGACAAGTCCATTTTCAATGAAGGGTGGATGCATGACAACACATGTATAAACATAGAAGGAAAATACTACATCGTCTGCTTCCGATATTTACAATGTCGAGTCAAGTGAAGGAAAAGAATGACAGCTTCAAATTTGCCTTTCACATGGATTTAACAAGCGGTGTAACACGTGTGCAAAGAGGATATAACTGAACTCTCCACCTTATGGTAGTTTACGGAATTATCCAGCAGTTACGAAATAGGATGAACTATGTCACACAGTAGTCTTATGAAATTATACTCGCCCACTATGGAGCCGTGTTAGTATGGAATCTCCGTTAAGCTTGAAACGCGCAGACGATACCAGAGTTAGGGCCACTATGGGCTCAGTCAGGTTAGAAATCGGTGGCGTCACTGGGTGGGGGGAGGGGTGCGGACCACACCGGGTGACACCATCAGAGGGGGTGACACCAAAATGACTGTCTATAAAATTTTTGAATTTTTGTGCAGGAAGGAAGTCCATAGGGGTGACACCATGAGTTACCGTACTGGGTGACACCAACCCTTGTGACGCCACTGCAAGAAACAGTTTTATGTACAATTTAATGCAGTATCCACCAGCCTAACAAAAAAAAAAAAAATCATAAAAAATAAAATACATAAGTGAGGTCAAAAAGGTCTATATTTTTATCACTTTAATAAAATAAAGCATAAAAATATTATTCACTTGACCTGAGAAGTCAATAGCAGTTTAAAGCAAGAACAGTTGATGCATCTTAACCCAAAATGTATTCCTGCATTTTTCACGTCCTAATATCATTTTTGACACCATGTGATGCTCACAGTGCAAACACAAGCTCTTTTCCTAGGTGATAATTTTGAAAAATATTGTGTGCTAAACAGCTTGATGCATTTCAAAATAGTTGTCATCCAAGCCATTTTTGAGATATTCTAATTGCCTTGAACCCACATGTCTACTAATATGGGTGGCTAGCTCTTCTTCCTTGCCGGCTATTGTTATTTCAGTGTCTACATACTGTAAAGTAACCATTGGAGGTGTATATGTCTCACATCAGTTTCAAGAACAACACAAGCCCGAAACACCTAATTCACAGATATATCCATATCTTCAATTATTGAGCAATAATATCGGAAAAGTTGTATCATAACCCTAAGTTAAGAAATTTGAACGGTCCAATTTACGAAACTATCCCGAGCTTCCCAGATTAGCTTCAACAGTGAACCTTGTATGATCTCTACGGTTGTCGCTGTATGGGAATAGACTAAATAATTCGACCGGTTCATTGGTGGACAAAGAAGTTCCGTTTTATTACGTTAGTTAATACTTAGGACCTCTCAAATATTTTAATGTATATCAATTATGATAATGAGGATAAAACTTGAATACATCTTCGTAAGTTTTAACTTTCAAATCTACTGAAGCAAAATAAACAGAAAAAAATTATATGAAAGAGAAATCGAAGGAAAATGACAAGCAAACTACATATCCTACTATATGAAAAGTTATTATATATGTATTTTGCATGCGGTGTGTTGTGCGTGTGATGCGTAATGTTAAGCGTCATTATGCAAACTGATACAGCATTAAATTAACGTGTACCGATTTTATATCAAAACTTGTGAGAAATAGTAACGCTGTATTCCCTGTCATTAAAATCGAAAGTGAGATGATGGCATGGCGAGATATTGTGCTATCGTGATGAAAATATTTCAAACAAGGGCAGATCAAGGGGGGATGTAGGACTTTTAAAAGATGTTTGATCATTTCTTGAGATGGCTTGTTTACCCTATATTGTTCGTCATGCACTTTCATCACTCAACAAACTGGCGATGACATCATCGTGGCACGTGCAAAGCAAGCCATACACAGATTGAGGGCAAAGTGATGTATAGAGAGATCGTGCTATCATTGTCCAAGTGTCTCTAATAAATCGATTTGTGACCGACCTTAAACCCGTTCTGCCCTTGAAAGGTTTAGTAGATCCACTGGAAATCAAGATAAATTATCTAAACAGAATGCATAATTACAGTTAGGTGAAATTTAGTCTCATTATAAAATAAAAACTGTGTAAATAATTCTGTATTGTTTTAGACCACGCTATAAGAGTTTCACGAAGACCAGAAAAGCCAAGCTGGATGATTTGGGTTGGTTTGGATGATAATAACGCTGCTTTACGTTGTCATGCACTGCAAAGAACACGCTTTTAATATTAGCTACAATTCCGTTTGGAGAGGGAATGCAACTTTAAAACATCTTTTTCAATTATGCAACGCCATGTTTCAATAGGAAATGAAGAGGTTTGTCAAAGCTGCTTTTTAACTAAAATACTTACAATATAAGAAACTCAGTGACTAACTAAATAAATCAATAACGACAACTGCATTAAAAAGAAAGCAAAATTTCAAACCCTATATCAGCTTGAATGAAGCCGCTTTTTCTCCATATTGTCTTTACTATGATCATGTAGTGTTGCTTACAATGCCAATTATCAACGTACACACATCATGTACCCTTCAAATTTCTGCCAGTTATAACCGTACACACATCATATACTCTTCAAGTTCTTGCTAATTCAAAAGTAGGAACGTTTTTGTAAGATGTGAGAAAGGATACTCCTTGAAAAATGCTAAAAACCCGAAACGACCAGGGCCGGATCAGGTCAAGTGGGGGGGGGGGGGAATTTCCAAAATTTGAAAAGTACCCTGACTTTCCTCGAAAGAACACCAAAGCAAAAGTATAGGTATCTATTTACTCAGAGTGTACATAATACCAAATAAACTTGCGCAAGCTTAAAACGATGGTCCAGTTTCAAGTGACTGTACGTTCGTGTGTACGTTCATTTTTTGGGGGTGGGGGTGGGGGTGGTTAGCCTGTGGGGTTCCAGTCCCGCGAATAATATTAAAGACTTCCATCTATAGCTGTTGTAGTACTTTGTCCTTACCATTACTAAACAGTTTGGTTCTTTTGACCGCTCTGGTGACCTGGTGGTTAGAGCGTCCGCCTTGGATGCGGGAGGTCGCGGGTTCGGACCCCGGCCGAGTCATACCAAAGACTTTAAAAAATGGTACTAACAGCTGCCTCGCTTGGCGCTCAGCATAAAGAGGTTAGTGGTAGGACTGGTCGGCCTGGTGTCAGGACAATGTGACTGGGTGGGACATCATGCTACGTGTCTGCGGCATGATGCCCCAGTGCTAGACATCACTATAAACTGTCACACTGCAGACATCGTAGCGATATGACTGAAAAATTGTTAAAGCTACGTTAAAAAATCTTAAACACACACACTCTTTCGAACTTGAGTGATGCATTTGAACCATACATCCATACTTTGTAAATGCACAATTACAACTGTACACACCACAGCATTGAAGACCTGGCGTAACTTTTAATAAGCAGCGTTGTGAAAAGTTAACAACGATGGTCTCCTAAATTTGCAGGTAGCTTTGAACATTAAATAATGCATGGCTCACACTATTGTTTGATTGCCAATTACGTAAAATACTGTGACCTTCGGAAATTGTTATAACTGATTGCCCATTACGAAAAATACTGTGACCTTAGGAAATTGTTGTAATTGATTGCCCATTACACAAAATACTGGGACCTTCGGAAATTTTTATAATTGATTGCTAAGGACGTAAAATACTGTGCCTTCGGCAATTATCGTAAAAAACAAAAGGCGACCAACATTAAGTCCCAACACGTATTATTCCTTGTTCGTTTTTATAAATTCTCCACGTGGTCAGCAAAAGTTTTCAAACAATTTTCTAATTTAAAACAATTTCATGAAGCCTTGGACTCGGTTAGAATAGTAAATGTCTGAAAAATGACCTAGTCGAACAAATGCATACTTTTGAACTCTGTAAAACAATTGGGCAACAAGATGGAATCTCAGAATTCAAGAACATGTACTACTGTTTCCGGTGCCTGAAATGCAGAATGCAGTATCTTCATCGAACTGTTAAACGTGATCGCACCCAGATGATTGAAATTACGAATTCCGAAGCATATGAAGTGTTTGACAAGAGACTGTGCTAATACCTTCGGTCATTATTAATCTGTTCGTTATGTATACTGTAATAAACCTTTTGGGATCAAGGGAAAAAGGACGGAAATGAGGAAAAACTCCTGGCATTTCACCTGTTTTTATGTATATCGATTTGCAGGGTTGATAATGATATTCACGGATGGCGGAATGTGGCCTAGTAATTTTACAGAAAGATCATTTTTTAATTTTTTAATGTTGGTCTCTTGGCAACCATGATATCCTGAGGAATATTCCGATCGATTTTTAAAGGCTTACATTTTGGCATAGGGCAAGGGCAGGATGCCTAAATGAATTCAGCTACAGATCCAAGGTGACAACTTTTGTCGTTTGACATCATGATCCGATATGGCCGACTCTTGCATAGTGTCCTAGCTAAATATGTCTGAAAATAGCCAAAACCTCAAGATATAATACTTTTAACTCCATGAAAATACTTCAGTGTCATTGTCTTCTATGCATGGTCATACAATCTCAGTTTACATTTTACATGTGATTCGGCCGAATTATAACGACTATTTAATCGACGGAAAATAATCGTTGACTGGAATCGTAAGCTCTTTGAAGCATTTCAGCAAGTAAAATATCATATATCACCATCACACTTGCTTTCATGCATACATTCCTGTGAGAAAAAAAAGATATTGCTGCTAGAGATAAACTGGGAGATGTGACGAAAAGAAACTACTTTCATATATATCTGTGTGTGTTTATGTGTGTTATTTGGATATTTTTAGGTATACATGTTTAGTAATTTCTGATATAAATAATTCTTTGTATTGGGTGTTTGGGTCATGTTTTGTTGGCACGAAGCTCCGGTGCTGCTTACTGATAAGTCATCCAAATGCGAAACAAGACAAATTTATACAAGTGTGAAATTAGAGTTTTGTGATTTTTGTCGTTGTTGTTGTTGTTGTTGTTGTTGTTTTGCTTTTTCTTTCTGTAAATTAGGTGATTGAAGGAAAATTATTTGTAATATTCGCGATTAGAACCTCTCGGTTGTAAATGACTTGTCATGAGGTCTTTTAAAATAGGGGAAGACGTTGGTTTCAAGCCATACTTAAAGCAGGTTTTTTATTCGCTCGGTATGAGATCCCTTGAGTGTAACAATATTTATTATGTACCTATCAATTTTGTACCATCGTTTCCTACAAGCAGTAAAACGGTAATAGCATGTTCTGATTCCGTATCAAAATATTCTCAAACGAGGCTGGGGCTACTTTATCCACGAGGTTTCCTGGTTACAATAGCAGAGACCCTAACGATAGAATACCAACACTAGCAGTAAACAAAACTCGCACAGCGACGTTAGATACGAAACTATGTGTTATATGTCAAATATATGAAAGGTTCAGACCACGTTTTTGTCAATGCAAAAATAAAAAACAGTTATTCATTTTTTAAGTAGAAAAATTTATCCATAAGGACCGTCTGAAACAAAATCACATTCGGAAATCGCGTACTACAAAGCTGGTGAGTTGACAGCATAATGAATCGGAAATGATAAATTCTATAATATCAAAAATTTTATAGGTATATAACACACACACAAACACACACACACACACACACCACCAACACCACCCATTATCAGATTTTGATTGCTGAATCACGTCTCGTTGTCAGCATCACAATTCTGGACCATGAATCGACGCTTTGAGTCTCGTAATGATCAGAATTTTCTGGTGCTGACAATATCGTAATTTTATATATATATATATATATATATATATATATATATATATATATATATATATATATATATATATATATATATATATATATTATTATTATTATTATTATTATTATTTCCTCTTAAAATATTTACTGTAACAAATTGTTAACGTAAGGGATCCAGCACCCTTCCTACGGAAAATAAAAAAAGAACAGCAGAACTACAAATTGCAGATATACCGCTAGAGATACCATTAGAAGCTACAGTTGAAAAATTCGAAAAAAAAAAGTTTCAAACAAAGGTCTCGAAAGCAAGAATGGACACACATCCTGGATTTCAAATTAAGAACGGAGTCAGAATCCTTGAAATAGAGAAGGGAAAAATTCAGACAATGAAGAAAGTTTTTTTATCTACACGGATTCCTAGCCAAAACATGGTACAAAGGATCTGTATATCACGGGAAATGTACGAAATGTGGTAACCTGGGACACGCACCCCCAAAATGCCCAACAACTCAGGAACGAAAGAAAGAACAACACAAACAAGTGAAACAACCATATTTCCCAAGCTGACCGCTATACAAGGGACAAAAGAAAAAGAAAATGGACCAGTACCTAAACCAAGGAAAAGAGGGAAAGGAAAACAAAAGAACCACTACAAATAAAGGAAAACAAGAAACAAGAATAAGTACAAGTTAGATCAACAAACCAACCCCAAAACAAAGGAATACAACAACAACAACAGCAACAACAACAACAAAAGAACAAGACAAAACATCAAATAACAACAAAAGGAAACAATGAAAAACAACTAACAGGGATACAAGAACAACAACAACAGCAAACAGAGGGACGACAAAGAAAACAATCGATAGAACAAGACATTGAATACGCCGCAAGGACATAACAGACAATTGAAAAGAAAAGAAGAAAGAAGAAAGCACGAAGATCAGTAACTGAAGAATTCCAAACAGATCAATCACAGACAACTTCCGAAGAAAGTGAAAAGAAAAGGAAAATCAGAGAGAAATACAAACTGACATATGATGAAGAACTCGAAGAAACGGAATACGAAATACAAGACATTGGTGCACAATCTGAAATTGTACAAAAGTAAAAAAAAAAATCCAAATGGACGAAACCATATACCACACAAACCATGAAAATTGCCCGTAATTATTAACTAATAGTAAAGAAGAATGCGGAAACACTAACTGTAAAGCTATAGCACTAAATCACACACATAAGCCTTCGGGTAATCATAACGTTAGGGAGGGGGGTCAACTCGAATGGTCTGCAAAGATCAGACGAGAAACTCCACCACACCACCACCCTCCTTAAAAAAAAAAAAAAATGTATTATACCTGATATTTTGTTTTGTCAGATGAGGAAGACGGGGGTACAATGAGTCCCATGGATCAAAAAGTAGCTTATGAAGAGAACGGCACGGATGATCTCCCTGGAATTCAACCAATGACATCGACACAGGTGCCAAAAATGAGGACAAAAAAGAGGAAAATTACTCAGTCCCTGTCAGTGTCCGCGTCCTCGTCAGGCGGTGAAACACTGCCGGAGGAAACGAAAACAATATTACCAACAGAGGAAAAAACAAAAATGAAAAAGAAGAAAAAAAGGAAGGTAAGAGTGAAAGCGAGATGGACGAACAAGACAATGAACAGGACTGTGAATTGGACAAGGAGACTGACAATGAGATGGACGAACAAACAGAAAGTGGAAATAAGGACGAGACTAGAGAAGAGAACAGAGAAAACAACACAGAAACCGAAATTACAGAGACAGATGACATAATTACGGAAAACAAAAACGAAACCTTAAACATGGGAGACAATGGGGGGGGGGCTCAAATATCTAGAAATACAAAAATAAAATGTACATATAAATAAGACAAATAACTTTATAATCGTAAAACACTAATAAAAGAATGGATGCGGCAACCTGGAGAAGAACAGAAATGGAGGGGAAAAAACTTCCATAAAGCTTCGATAAATACAAATGGGATAGATAAGGAAAAGATCATGAGATTAAGTAAAGAAAACAAATATGACATTATATTGATACAAGAAACGCATAATGGATTTTCTAAAGAATTAATTTCACTAATAGAAGAAAAATTAAATGTAGTAGTGATTTTAAATAATTATAAACAAGAAGATATCAAGGGGGGTGTGTAGCAACTATTATAAAAAATAAGAAAGATATGAATTGGGAAAAAAATTAATGAGGGAAATTTTTTTGCTGGGAGACTTTTGCATATAATAACAGAAAAAATTCATATAATAAATGTTTACTTTCCAGGAAATAAATATAGTAAACAGGAATTTATCGAAAACTAAATAAATATCTGAGTCAATACTCAATGGAAGATGTAATTATGGGAGGAGATTTTAACTTGGTGGGGGAAGAAGTGGATAGAATAGGAAATTTAACATCAAATGATATAATTTTTAGGCAGGAAATGTTAAATCTAATAAACAAACACAAGCTATATGATATCCATAGAAGAATGAATATATTAAGAACGGAGTATACATATGAATACAAAAACGGTTTAGCTAGTAGATTAGAGAAGTTCTATGGGATAAATTATGAAAAAGGGTTCTATAGTGGGGCAGGAATCACAGACGTAAAAATTTCAGATCACAAACTAACAGAAGTAGAAATAGTCGAGAAATAGATTAAGGTGGGGAAAAGGAAACTGGAAAATGAGTAACAAAATTTTGGAGGATGAAGAATTTGTAGAGGAAATAAAAGGCATAATAATAAATTTTAACCAATGTGGGAATAAAGACATAATTATGTAGTGGGATATGTTAAAAGGATAATTTTAAGAAAAGGCAATAGAATCTTCAAAATGAAGAATGGAAAAGTTGAAAAAGAAAAAGAAATAATAAAAATAAAAAAAACAACTAGAAAGAGAAAATTCTGAAGAAATGGAGAAGAAATCAAAAGATAGACTAAATATAATTACAGAAGAGGAAAATAAAGGGAGAGAAATAAGAGCGGGGAAGTTTACGGGGATCTATAAGAAAGCACAAGGTTTATACAAAAGAAGAATTAAGAAGGGGGGGGGACACATTGAGAAACTAAGGAATAAAAATAATGAATTATTGACAGATAAACAGGAAATAATGGAGAGAATAAAAGAGTACTACAGTGAATTATATACATCACAACACATAGACCAAAAATAATAAAAAGCTATTTAGAGGAAGTAACATGTGAGAGAATATCGTCAGAACATAAAGACTCGCGTGATGAATTCATCTCCATGGAAGAAATAGTCAACACTATAAATCAACTTGCAAAAGGGAAATCACCAGGGAGAGATTATAAAAAATTCCAAAGTGAGTTATCGCCGATCCTTGAATTTTTGTATAACTACATTGTATTGAGAAACAACACTATGACAGAGACCATGAGGGAGGGATTAATTTCAATAATATACAAAGGGAAGGGGGACAGGGAGGATCTAAAAATTTGGAGGCCTATCTCCCTCCTAAATATAGATTATAAAATTTTAAGTAGAATTTTAGCAAACAGAGTGAAGAAGGGAATGGGTAGAATAATTAATATAAATCAAACATGTGGGGCAGAGGGAAGGGAAATTCAAAGTAATATATTAAACATGAAAACGATAATAGAATACATACAAGAATCTGGACAAAAGGGCGCTATGATGCTCTTAGATCAAGAGAAAGCTTTTGACAGAGTGGAACACAACTGTATACAGAAGGTATTAAAAAAGTTTGGTTTCGGAAAATATTTCCGGAAATGGACCGAAATCCTGTATAAAAATATAACTGCAAGAGTACAGGTAAATGGGGCCACATCGGAACAATTCGAAATACAAAGGTCAGTGAGGCAAGGGTGCCCACTGTCAATGTTATTATATGTAGTAGCAATTGAAATTTTAAGTATCAAAATAAGAACTAATAAAAAAAAATTGAGGGAATAAAGCTTCCTAATTTAAAAGAAGAATTTAAAATGCTCCAGCACGCAGACGATTGCACTAACTTTATAAGAGACCCAAGTTCCTTTAAACACTTAGAAAAGGAGTATGAATTATTTGGATAAGCGTCGGGGTCAAAAATAAATCACGATAAAACAGAAATTTTGAAAATAGGAAACTGGCGGGGGAACCACCCTGTGCTCCCCACCACCACCACCAATTAAAAGACAGCGTTAAAAGACTAGGAATCTTGTTTGGAAAAAATGATGAAGAAGAAAACTAAAAAAAATATGGGGAATAAAATAAAAGAGAATATTGAAATCTGGGCACTAACGCCACTGTGCATAATGGAGCCAGCCCAAGTGGCAAAAACTTACTTTTATTCAAATATGAATTATATTTTAAAATCTATTGATATTGAAAATAAAAACTAGACAAATTAGATAATGAAATTATTAAGTATATTTGGGATTATAAAACCCACTATGTAGGGAAGGATACGCTATATAGAGCAAATAAAAGGGGAGGTCTGGCATTACCCAGCCCAAAACTATTAAAATACACAAATATAATAAATCGTCTTAAAACAATTAAATCAATACCAAATACACCATGGGAAGCCTTATATATATATATATATATATATATATATATATATATATATATATATATATATATATATATATATATATATTGGTTTGGGTTTTTAATTAGAAACAGGGAGGATGTTTATAAAAACAACTCATTATCTAAGAATGTGATAGTACCAAAGGAAATTTAAGTATATTAAGGACTTGATACTCAAATATAGGGATATAAAAGAATATTGGAAATTAGATAAATACGGAACTTACGAATGGATTAGGGAAGACCAGATAAAAAATACGCGAAATAAAGTAGAAGAAGAAAACTGGGGGGTGAATTGGGAAAACACATGGAGGCACTGGGCAGGAAGCAAATCGTTAAAAATGCAAAGTTTGATGTTTAAATGCTCATACAATACATGGTTAACGGGGGATGTTGCAATTAGAAGACACATGATAAGAATAATACCAGCGTCCAATGTGCAAAAAAACAAAAAAACAGCTTTACAAAAGTGCATACAATAGTAGAATATGAGAAGAGAAAACAGGATAGATTAAAACTAATTGCACTAATTTCAAAGAAAGAAAGATACCGAAGGAGTATGCTACTATATCTTGATGGAAATTTCGAGAAAAAAAAAAAACACTCTAATGGAATTAATAAATTATATTATATCAACAATGATGTTCTGCAGGCAGGTGATTGTGATAAAAAAAAATAGCGTGTCGCGCAGATCATCATAACCAGGGGGTGGGGGATGGCGAGGAGGTTTCGCTTTATAGCCCAAATAGGGGAGTGTACCGCCTATGCGCGGGCTGGAACCTTTTCCCCGTCCTTCATCTCATGGGAAAAGAAACTTATCTTACACAAAATAGCCTTATCTTTTAACTCATGTTACAAAAGGGGGGCGGGAGATGGGGTGTGGGCTTTGGTTTACAGCCCAAGTAGGGGTGTGTACCAGCCTATGCGCGGGCTGGAGCCCTAACTTCATCTCTCACCTCAGGAACCAAAAAAATCTGATTTAATCAAACCTTAACATGGAAAATCGTCTCCTTCAGTATCTTATATAATCTTAACATAAATAATAACCAACACTAGAACATGGGAACCCTTAGGTCACTAATACATAACAATTATAATCTTACTCAAATTTATGGTTTATTGTTCTTTCTTTTTTTTTTCCAGAGAATTTTAGACGGAACAGGGAACCTACATATGGGAGAAGTATGAGACACAGACGTCGCAGGGCTAAGTCACAAGGCGCTACGCGAAGTGGACAGGCCTGCGAAAGAGCCCCAGAAAATTCCATATGTAGGACATGGACAAACAATACACAAATATGGGGGATATGACTAATCGAAAGACAAATCAGTGAACGTTGGGCATCCCATATTAACTTTAGGAACTAACCAAAAAAAAAAAAATCTCTTAAAATTTAGGCCTTTTGGACTCTTTTTGCGCGAAGAAAAGTCTACGCTCGATATGATTATTTGACCATATTTCTTAACATGACGTTCAAAGCGGGAGATAAGGCTGTGCCCATAAATTAAGAGAAGCATGATAAATAAAGATATGCGGCTTCTTAAACAGGGCGCAGCCTACATTACCCTGAACTGAGAAAGGAAAAGAGAAAGGAAAAATGAGAAACGTCTCACCCAGCACATACAAATATAAATAAAAAAACAAACAAACAAAAAAAAAACAAAACAAAAAAACCCAAAAAAAACAAAAACCTAAAAAACAAAAAAGAAAAACCTGTAAGATTTATTTTATTTTTGAAATTGCAACCGTTTTCCATTAAAAATAAACACCCTATGGGAGACATTCAAAATTCTAATAAGGAAATGAGAAAATGACATTTCCAAAAATAAATTTTTATTTAAAATTTTTTTTCTTTCCATGAAATATATCTTATATAACTAAGGAGAACCTGGGAAGAATTTGATTTAATGCTGTCCTTACACACAAATTTATAGCAATCATACAATATAGCAAACACAGGACACAGAGACCCTTGGCAAATGTCACTGGAATTTAAAAGGAGAGTGATTCCGATCAGGAGATTGAAATCTGATCGGATGAACAACCCTTTAGATACACTAGGGAAATAAATACCCCATAAAAAATTTGCTTTTTAAATTAAAAAAATTTTTTTTTTTTAAAAATTCTATTTATAAAGAAAACAATGCAACACACCTTAGGGGGAAACATATACACATAAAATACTTTTCTTTTTTTTGACTAAGTGGGGGGGATCTGTCTGGTGCCCCCCCCCAAAAAAAAGTATTATACATGATAAAGGTCTACATTGACCTTTCTATGATGCGCCGTAGCGGACAAAAGCTGGTCCAATGAGAAAGTTGCAATTGAAATTTCGATGTCGTATGTCGAGAAATCCAATATCACGTGATGGATCAAATTGCATGTCCTTAAAGTTCCATTTTCAAGACTGAGATTTTATATTTTATATGTTGAATTATACAATACTGGTTTAAAGTTCTATTTCCTATGTCGACGTTTTACAGCGTATATTTTGAATTACACAGCCGTGGTTGAAATTTCAATATTATATGTCGAGAATCCCTAATTCGCATGTTGTATGCAACTGTTTGTGATGAAAGTTCCATTTCATATGGCGAGTATTTAGATTTCATCTGTTCAATTTCACAGCAAGGAGAAGCAGCCTCTTTGCTTAAAAATAATGCGGTCCGTTCACGAGAGCGACCTCAACCGAAGAAATTCATAGTAATTCTCGACCTGTGAATGGTAACTTTCAAACTGTAAATGCATGAAATGTAATGGCGCCTCATAATTGGATACACGAATGATGTATCTTAATACTCGATATATTTTGAATTGTTAATGTGGACATTGTGCAATGTTACTTTTAACACCAACACATCATTTCACCATAAAAAAAAATAACAATTCTGACAAGCACAATAAAATGTCCAGCTCCGCTGTGTAATTCAACAGATACAATCTAACAACTCAACATACGAAATGGAACTTTCAGCACAGTCAATGTGATTCAACATGTTAAAATGAAACTCTCGACATATGACATTAAAATTTCAACAACCGCCGTGTAATTCAGAAGATACAATCTAAAAACTCGACATTGGACATCGAATTTTCAACCAGCGCTGTGTAATTCAACAGATGAAATCTAAATACTCAATATATGAAATGGAACTTTCAACATAAACTCTTTGAACCAATACGTAAATTAGGAATTCTCGACGTATGACATTGAAATTTCAACCACCGCCGTGTAATTCAAACTACACAATCTAAAACCTCGACATAGAAAAAATAACTTTCAACGACTACTGTTTAATTCAACAGATACAATCTAAAATCTCGACCTAGAAAATGGAACTTTAAGAAAAAGCATTTTTGATACAACACGTGAAATTGGAATTCTGGACATATGACATTAAAATTTCAACGGCAACGATCTGATTGGACCAGCTTTTGTCCGCCACGGCGCCTCATACCTTTCTGCTCAGATTTGGCTTCCTCGGAGGGAATACTAGTCCTACGGCATGGAACGGAATCAAAATCTGGGGGTATTATTCTAGTAATGTTTCTTTTGTATTCAACTATGAAAAGTTTAATCTATCTTGAAATGCACGTATATTTGAATATTAATATTTGTGAATGCTTCCTCAAGTGCTGTTGAATTATAGTGATCAATCATTTTGGAAGTTCATACTTGATATGAAATAGTCATAGGTTTTCAGTTTCGATTCGCAAAACACTACTACCCGAAGCGATATCGGCAATTTCCGGAACGTAACGGAACCAGGTAACATAAGCTGTGCCGATTTAAGTGTTTGCTAGTTGCAACACTATATTGTTTATATGCACATAGTGAACTCAAGAAGCTACTGGGCAAAATGCTTTTAATTTTGATGAAACCTGACTAAACTAAGTAATGTTATTAATTTTTTGATCGATCTGTTTATAAGGTATAACGCATTTGCTTTTTTGACCGATATCTGACCTTAACTTGTTTTGTTGAACATATGTGTCAACAAACAAACGTCGGAAGGTACCAAAGATCATTAGTGTACCAGCTGATGAGCTGGAAAGAACGTAGTGTGAGCCGAGCTTTGAGACAATAGAGGGATTTTCATTAACTGCAACAAAATCATGGCGGTTCAGCACTCGAGTTCGAATAATTAACGGCCATGTCCGTTATTTTCTACAATATTTGAGGAAGAAACTGAAGTTGATCTCGAAGTCAGGAAATTTCGATAAAGTTTAACTTCTTCGAAAATAAAGTTAATATCATGGAACTTTAAGGATCTGCTTTAGTTTGGTGCCTACCAATCAACCTCTACACTGGGAGAAAGAATCGCGAAACGGGTTATCAAAGGTGGTTTGAAGGCCAAAATACAACTTAAGAGGTAAAGTACATTGTTATAACAAATACAGACGAGAAACTAAGCACGATATACTACAGTCTAGGCCGATAAATCAGCCCACACCTATAATGATATTAACTGGCGGTTTAGGAACTGATATCACCTATTCAATCAAACTTGCTAAAGCCTGCAGACACTTTTGCCTGCACACATCGGTGTACATTTGATACATTTATCAGTATTTCTCTGGGCTGTTGAGCTTCGGCTGAAGGGTTCATTTGGCGACATGTCCTTAATTGTTTCTAGAAAAAAATATCCTGTGTTTGGCGACTTGTAAATCAACATGGAACAGCATAACCATCTGCCCTGTGTCCATTTATTATTTCGCGCTAAATATGGTTGTTATCAAATATCGGTAAGTATCTAAACTGTAAGCAGGTGTGTTCCGGAAAATTGCACATTTTAACAGACAGGTGACATCAGACCTACATATCGTCTATCAGTATCAACACAGATTTGGGAGTTTGATTTATCGGACTAACTACAGTCTCAGTGGTTATAGGACGAGCGAAACAGCCGTTGAAAAGTTAGCGAGCGCAGTAAAAGTGACTTTTGATGCCGCCAGAGAATGGATGGCCAAACATGCGTTATGGTATATTTATTTACCCGCGCGAAGAAAGATTTCTCGTGGATGGTTTTATGTTTGAACCCCAACGAAATCGCTAGGACGACATCTTGTTTCTTCCACATGATCGGGTACGCGGACACATACAAATATGCACAAAGCGTCGTAGATGTTTCCAACAGATAAAAGGAAACCGCGCCGTTGACGTCCAGTGCTTCAACAAATGTTTCAGAGGCATTCAAACGTATCCTTACATGTGGACCGCTAATACGACAGCGGCATCTGCAGGTGAATCCATTTAGAGAATTTCTCTTAGTCGTTGCTGTGTTGTTGGAGAAGCAACCTTGTTCGTCCACATTCGTCATGATCAAGACATTGAAGAAAGAAATTACTAGCACGACCGAGTTGAGATCCGCTGACACAATTCATCAGTAAAACGTAATCCATCCACGAGGTTCTTTGTCGCCGCAGCCACCCGAGTTAGACCGAGTCAAAAACAATTTGGTTTGATATTTTTATTCCCCGGGGTAGTTAGAAGGCGGAAAACGTTGTGCTACTAACCAGGTATGGTCTGTCAATATACTTAAGATCTCTGTCGGAATCAACATTCCCAGACAAAACAACACGCTCCCATTTGGCACCAGCATGGATAAAGTCATTAACGTTAATGGTTAAGCCTCCAAGTAGGGTATTTGTGCGAGAGGAATGAAAAGTCGTTCCCACGAATACACATTTACCGCCAAGATTTACTCTCTCTGTCTCTGGTGTCCTTATGCGTAAACAGCGATTCCATCAGGGAAAAGCCATCGCTTGCTATCCAGCTGGGACAAATCTACCTTGGGGCAACGATATACTCCCATGCAAGGTTTCTTTGACCAAATATTAGTTGACAGATCTTTGAACTGACGTCGTTACTCACATGAGTGTTGTGTATGAGATCATCTTTAGCAACCAAAACTCGAGGAACACCTTTGGCTTTCTTGATGTTTTTGCCAGATCAACCGGAGAGACCAGATCCATGATTAAGTTAAATTTTTAATTCGCAGCCCACGTATTCCACGATGGGCTCTCCCATGCACTCGTCTGTTAATTTTCCCCAACATTTTTGTTGATGTTGCTGAACAGGGAATGGTCATTCGGGTACTCGCTGATGTAAAACTCGCACGCGAGCGACGTCGCGAGCATGTCAGCTGACGTGTACATTAGCCACGAGTACGTTTACGTGCACAGCATATTAATGTTGCTTTACCACGGTTTGATCGAGTCGTAGTAGAACTTGTACATGAGCAGCTTTGATAAATCCAACACGTACTCGCCAATGAAAATCCGTTTTGCTAACCTTAGTTTAGATTTCTTGCTGTGTACAGCAACAAGTCAACGTCAAACATTTTACGTTGCTCGAATGCTTGATCGGCATTCAACCTATGAAGTTTTCGTTAATCACTTTCCCGGAGAAAACAAAATGTGTTAGTTTTTATTTCATATCCCATGATTTTCTCGTACCCGACATTGTTCATGGCTTAGAAAAGGTTCCTTTCAAATTCATTGGGGAGTCGTATGCAGATCCATATTCATCAGACTGTTGGGAGCCATTCACACGCGCTGGCGAAATTTCAACACCTGAAGGATTCCCGACATAAGCATTTCCAATCACAGATACAACTGTAGGTTTCGTACCTAAACGATATAGTTGAGTGTCAGACACAAATTCAGAACCAACTAAATGCATTCAACCAATTTGCCACAAGTGCACACATTGTACAGTAATAGCTAATCGCTAAACTCACTAGATGTTAGTCATTGTCAGTGAGCAATTCCACCTCGATGTAGGGTTTCGACAGTAGTGCATCGCAAAGCCATTCCTTACGATAAGAGGTAATGCGCTGGGTCGAGCTTGCACATACGCAAGGCGGTATCACGAAAAGCCTCAAAAATATCTATGAGTATTAACACATCTGTGCTCAGATACAGAGCGTGGTAGTCACAGAAAGTTTGACAACTAAATCAGGACCAGACATTTGCGAATAAACCTTCGCGGGACAGAGACAAATGGAAGACCTCAATCGGTAGTAACCGAGTTTCAGAAAACTTTTCCAAATCGCCCATGTATTTGCGGGTGAGCGACTTAAACATTTCTGGTTTAAAGCCACTGTATCAACAACTACTCATAAAACGATCGTGGGAAGCTTGCTTCCGACCACAAGGTTGTTGACGAGTTTATCCAAGCAGCAGAGAGGGTGAACCCTACAACTTTGTAGAGACCTTATTTTTGAAAATTAAAGGTTCCTACGAAGGCTGAAAAAAAAAAACATTTTCGTCTTAATAATGAAAACTTCTTTAATTGACCAGATTTTTTTCACAATCTGGTCACTACGCGTATGTCATTCACCCTCTCTGCTGCTATGAATTAAACAGCCGGTATAGATATTATCAATAATGAGTATTGGAGAACCACACTCAGCTAAATTAGCTCGAGAGCGACTAGAGGCAATTAAAAAATATCTACCCGTTCGTGATTCTGTTAAGCAACAACTACAATCACGTCAGGAATCTCGATTTGAATTTGAGGAGGATACAAAACAGTTATTTAAACCTATCACTGAGACCACTAAAGGTATTCAACCTGTGTTAGAGAAAACAGCTGAGGCTACAACTGCAACACAGAAGGTTATTGGAGCATTACCAAATCAAATTAAGGAAGCTATAGAGTCTGCCGATAAAACACGTGCTGAAATTCAAGATGTTAAAAATATTGTAGAGGATCTGTCTAAACCAGAATTAAAAACTCTGTATTTTAATCAACAGGGCTATATAGAAGTTATAACTGATCCTGTTAAAGTTGCTGCGGCGGGATATCAGATTCGGTATCAGCTTCTAAAGCCAGAATTTTATAACACTCCAGAAAACGATTGGAATGCTAGGGTATTTCGGGAGTACAAGGGTATTCCAAAAATTAGTAAAAAATATAAAGAAGAATATGATGATTTTGTTAATGAAGTTGATGAAATGAAAAAAAGTGTTGGAACACCAGTTACATCATCAAAAAAGCAGAAATCTCGACAGCGGAGACAACCATCACCACAACAATTTGAATTACCACCACCACAATTTGAATTACCACCACAACAATTTGAATTACCACCACCACAATTTGAATTACCACCACCACAATTTGAATTATCACCGATATTAACACCGATTTCTAAAATAGAACGAAAAGTACGAGATATAAAACAAGAAGAACAAAAACAACAAGAAACAATAAAACGATTACGAGAACAACAAAAAACACCAAAACCATTTGAGCAATCACTTCGTGATTATCCAAAATCACCAAAAACACCACCGAAACCAAGTAAAAAGAAACCACCGAAACCAAGTGAAGAGAAAGAAGAAGAATTTCAAGACGATCCTGGCGCAACTGGAAGTGGTTTAGGAAGTGGTCTTATTACTTGCCCCAATAACGTTCTTGCTGATGTCGATCGATTAGAAATTCTCATCGGAGGAAAAAGAGCTGGTAATAATTCCCCAGAAATCATTAATGAAGTAGCTGATATTTGCAAACGATTATTTAGTGGCGGCATCATGGATATTAATGTGTATCGATCCCTCATTAATGAAATCGCCGATGATTATTATAGTGACTAAGTATGTAATTAGTGATAAAAACAGTTAATAATAACAATGATCGTGCATGGTACTCAACGTGGACCTACCATGGTCAGGGTAATAAACTCTCGATTACCTGTATACAAAACGACCTACGGAGATGGACTAGGTGATGTTATTCAGGGTCTGGTTAGAAGGATAGCCCCAAAAGCAATACCGATTGCAAAGCAACTAGGAATGAAAGCTATTGATGTTGTTCGTGAAAAAGGTATAGGCGCTGTTGGTAATCTCGCTAGCAAAGCATTCTCAGCAATTAAAGATAGACTATCACGATTAATACGCAGACCGACCCGACCTGTGAAATTACCTAGCACTGAAGTGATGCCCGCAAACGTAAGTAAAATAATAAATCAAGCAGCTAATCAAAAACTAGCGGAGTTAGCTGATATCCCGATGTCGAAAAGGAAAAAAATATAACCGCTAGTCTGATAGCAGGTAGTGGTCTTCGAGTTAGACGAAGACGATAATAATAAAGATGTTTAAGCGCATATCTGACCCCGCGTTTGACATGGATGCACCAGTTCTCAAAGATGAGTCTGTGCGCGATTATCAGTATTATTCTTACGACGCACGACTGCCAAATCAGCGTGGACGAATCGAATTACAAGTTCAGGATACAAGTAGATATTTCTTACCCGCTGAAGCATTTATTGAAGTCGAAGGTGAAATTTTAAAGACAGATAATACCGAATATGAAGCTGATGTTAGTGTCAGCTTTGTTAATAATGGTATTATGGCGTTATTTGACAGCGCTACATATATGATTGACGGAAAAAATATTGAATCAATTCAGAAAGACGTTGACGTTGCCACAACAATACTTGGTCTTGCAAGATACAGCGACGATTACTCAAGATCAGCTGGTCCATCAATGATGTTTGTAAAAGATACTTCTAACCACTCTGATGACGATCAATATAATATAAGACGACCACAGAATAATGCTGGAAACGCCGCAGCAGACGCAGAGAGTATGATTATTAATGTTAATCCAAATTTCAACTTAGGATTTAAATCACGTCGAGCAATGTTGAAAGATGGAAATAGAAGATTTTCATGTGCAATTCCACTGTCACATATCTTTGGATTCTGTAGAAATGTCAGAAAGGTTATTTTTGGAGCCAAACATACGGTTGTACTTGTGCGAAAAAGCGATCATAATGATGCAATATGGCGACCTGCTGGTGATAATGGTAAAATAATTCTTACAAAACTTTCCCTGTGGATGCCAGTAATGACTCCATCAATATCTGAAGAAGACCGGTTGCTATCTTTCATGAGTCAAGGTGGTAAATCAACGTTATCATGGTTAACGATGACCACAGATGCTATTCAAAGTACAATTAACGGTTTATTCACATGGCAAATAGCTTCTCAGCAAGGTGTTTCTGCACCAAGACACATATTTATTGCATTACAAAATAATGCACGAGTAAATAGTCAAACACATAGTCACATGATATTTGATAAACTCGGTGTTTCTGAGATTTCATTAAGGATAAATGGACATCAAGAACCATCCGAGGATATATTACTGAATTTCGATCAAAATCATGTAGCACGTGCATATCATCGATTAATGACATTTATGGGTCGTGATCAAAACATTGATACTGGTTTACAAATATCGCAGCTAGATTTTACATCGCTGTATCCGATTTATTACTTTTCACTAGAACATTTAGATTTAACCAGACAATCTATTGTAGATATTCATCTTCGAGCTCGTGTGACTCGAGGAGTTATTGTTAATTACAGAGCAATTGCAGTTATACTCAGCGATAAATCGATGTTACTCGAAGGCGTTGGTGGACGAATGAGAGTTATTGATGCTCCAGTAGAAAACATGTAATTAGATCACCTGATTTAAAATCAGGATAATAATTATAATGTCATATCATCACGTTAGTGTGAGTCTGACTCCTGGTCAGATTAAAATGCTGCAATCAGCATCAAAAAATAATTGTGGAATAAAAATATCGCTAAGCGAGAACAGATGACCGGTGCAAATAAACTGTCGTTGACCGAGCGTCAGTTTAAAAACTTCAACGACGCTAAAAAATCAAATAAAGGCGTTAAATTTAATCTTTCTGCAGGCGCCATCAAAGATATTGCTAAAACGGGTGGTATATTTCCGCTTCTTGCAGCAATACCAGCATTAATAGCAGCTGCAGCCCCAGCTGTTGCAAAGGCAGCTGCGCTAGGTGCTGTTGGAACTGCTGCTGGAATGGCGTTAAAGAAAGCAACGGGTCAAGGAATTATACACGCAGAAAGTTCAAAAAAAGATCACGACAAAAGCAACACGGAAGACGTCTAAGAGCACCAAAAGTACCACAGCCGGGCCGTCTAAGATTATCAGGCCCAGCATACGGTCGGGGTCTAAGATTGCCAGGGACCCCGCCTTCATGGTACGGAAGGGGTTTAAGACTTCCCGGGACAGTTTACTAATAACAACCATGTC